>SRPP01000009.1:0-134923 GCA_018360055.1 Claviceps monticola
TCCAAAGGGGTGCTTTTCTTGTCGCGACTCAAATGGTTACAAGTTTGTGTGTGTATGTACGTACATACATGGTCAGCTCGACGAATTACCGTACGCCTGTGATGGGAATTATGTACGTACCTACGCAAGCTAATAAGCAGATAACGGCCCTTTTCTCTCAGCAGAAATCCCCGTTTCTGTCATTACTGTAACTGTGTGGTAGGTGTACTCCGTACTCGTGGCGGCATAAACCCCGAGCTTGTGATGTGTATGTACCTACAATTCTACCGTATGTAACCAGGTAGAGCCGATGCCGTCACATGCGCTGGCCCTTACCGGTCTATGTGTTTTGTGGGAGAAATCACAAGCCGCGGCGGCAGTTGACACTTCAGGTGAGCACAAGTGAGACAGATAACAACCTTAGGTACATACATACCACTTATGCGACGGGGCAACTGTCGCATCGCCGGCTGAGAGCCGGTGACTTGACCGTCGGAGCGCCACTGATTGCAAGCTCAAGGAATTTCTCTGTTCCTCTAGACGGGGTCTCTGGATTTGAAGCAGCAGGGTCTGGACTCTGCATGCCTACTGAAGTGATTGCCTAGGTATATACATAGTATGTAGGTTGATCTTCAAGGAACACGATCGAGAGTGTGTTGTGCCCGAGAAGGGGGTTGCCGCGGGTCCGGCGAAGGGCTCGTGAAAGGGGCGGCGCATGGGGCCGGCGGGACGCGGGACGCGGATGTTGGAATGAAGGAAACTGGAATAATTAGGCTCCTTTTTTTAACTCCTTTGGAATCCAGGGGTTTGTGCTGAAGTGATCCTTCAAGCTGAGGAACCGCGGGGAGGGAGATTGTTGCGCATACATACGGATACGTTAGGTACCTTTGTCTTGCGATGGGAAGGGCTCGGTTGTGCAAAGCATCCAAGCATTCATCTTTTGTCCTGAAAGTCCGTGAGGAAGGGCTTCTTTTCATGTGACTTATAGCTCCTCTTAAACGGGTCCTCCATGCGCACTGCCACGCATGCACACAATCGCTGGTTCAGCAGATTGTGGAGAAATCTGAAATTATCCTGGAGAAAGAAACGCCCAGAAAGCCAAGAGGTGACATGGCGCTTTTCCTCGGCTTCTTGCAGCGCCTTGCAGCGCCTTGCAGTGCCTTGCAGCGCAGTGCCGGTACAGTTTGGGTTTGATCGGAGTCTGTATGTGCATGTTTTTGCTTCCCAGCTGCGACGCTGACGCAGTCACGCAGGAATGGAGCAGAGAGAAGAAGGCTTGAAGTCGTGGGTTCGGCAATGCAGGATTAATTACATGCCTCATATCTGCCTTAGATGACTGAGGTGGCGCATGGTCGGTCGGGTTTTACTTGCTTTTTGTGTGATGCAGCGGCTCGGAAGAAGAAGCACACACATGATGCATATGATGCATGATACAACCTCTGTATGATTGGGCTCGACTTCAAAAGCAACACCTCTCGAGTCGGTATCGGAGTCCCGGTAGTTCGTGCAGCTTGCCTGGATATCCGAATTCCGGATGCTTGCGTGACGCGTCGGACATGCTCGAGGCTTGCTTCGTGATCTGAACAATAAGCATCGTCACTATCCATTGTCGCAACAGCTGGTCTCGTGCCGACTCGCTGAGAAGATCTGCCGTGTGTTCTCGTGTGTTCTCGAGCGCTCTAGCCATAGGCAACAATGAGCTATTCGTCAACTCCAACAAGGTTACGCCCATGTGGTATGATGAATGTTCGGTGTTTTGGGTCCTGGACTCCCGGTAGGCCTCGAAAATGAGCATTGAGCGCAACGAATCGCAAGATCTGGCTCCATTTTTAAATTAGAGTTTCTCATATGGTCTTCCCTCGGTGCTTGCCCTTCTCAGTTCATGTGTCAATTAAAACTGATGGCAGGACTCAGTCGTACCTCGCTGTCGACATGCAATCGGGAAGCGAAACCGTGTTCTCGACCTTCGGGCTTACTCGACTTTGTAGAAAGTCCCGCTCTGGTTCGTGGTGCAGCTCTGATGCACTCGCCGTTGCGTTCCAATTCGTCTTACGCGTAGGCGGAATACCGGGCCGGCATATACATACATACCTCATCGTTCTTAACGCACGAATCGCGATAGGCCCGGGCCCTTGTCTATAATACTCGTCGGGCCAAGGGCCAACAAAACAAGGATGATTGGGGAAAAGTCACAACCGAATGCCGCCGTCGCTATGTAAATATATGCTCTTCTACAGAATATTATGGTGAAAGATGCGCAGCTCATAATAACCAACTCATCTCTACAGAGTACTCCTTGTGTGTACACGCTTTCTGTAGGGAGGGCGTATATCTCACGCAGAACCTGAACGGGATGTAGAACTAACTATGCTTGCTAATGTTATCATGTTGTTGCTGCTTGTGTTTTGACTAGCGTAAGGTGAGAGATGCTTGCAGCTTTTCTTGTAATTTTGGGGGTCGCAAGGAATTTCCATCTTGATGGACTTGGCTGCATGATGCTTGGGGTGCGACCGTTGACAAAGGACACCAGCGTGCCTCGTCCTTCGTGAATGGCCGTATGAATTGTGTTATATATATAGAGTACATATCAGCTAGCGATTGGCCTGGCAGCTTCTGCACAAGTGAAGCGGTTCCTCAAAGCGGTCTCGTACTCGTAACGTTGAACAACGAAATCGAGGAGATACCTACATGCACCACCGTACAGAGTACGTGCCCCTATGACTCCGTCAGCTCTGGAGACTCGAGAGTCGAGATTGGAACCTGGTACACCGTAGGACGAGGAATTTCCAGACCAAGAAAACGGACGGCTATCAGCCCGCTAGTTAGCCTCGGCAATCCAAAGTTCCTCTGCCAGTACAACATTGCTCGAGAAGACCCAAATCCCAATATGTACATAGCTGCCTAGATAGCGTCTCGTTGTATGCTACCAAAGTCGGGGGTTATCGCGTGCATCTACAGATGCCGCGTTTCTGGTGTCCGGCCATGACAATCTGGAAACACCCAAGTGACTGCTGGCATAGCGTACATACAGAGTATTGGGGGCAGATGATCATATTCTTCGAATCAGCTGCACACTGTAGCTGCACCAATGATTGGACCCCGACTTCAGCGTGCCAGCAACAGATGGTACGGCATTACGATAAATCAGGTGAATTGGAGGGCGAGTTGCTCGCATCTCAGATTGGTATCCGGGGATCAGCATGCTTGGAAATAGTTGATCTGTCCGCTCTTTACTCGCAGCGGCCATTGGCTAACGAGAGGCGCTGAAGCGTTTTCGGCCTGCCAGAGAGCTTAGAAGAGACCTCGAATGCTATTGACTACAAAGTGTGTATGGAGTAGGTACCTAGAGAGCACATGTGCGCACAGAGTATACGGAGTATACGGAGTACGGAGGCAATCAATGCTGCTGCTGCGGTGCGGGAGCTGCCATCCCGGCATTAGAAGACGAAGCTATGTACATATTACAATTTACATGTAAGATGAATCCTGGCATAACATGCGAGGACGGTTTCCCGACTTGACGCCTTTGCGACGGGAAGGCGCGCCCCCGCCGCCCCTTCCGCCGCCTAACATATTTCACTACCAGGTATGTAGATAAGTACATGTACATGTGATTGGATTGGATTTCCGTGGAAATCCTAAGGCTGGCGCACCTGACTGGCAGCTGACACCCGACATCACCAACGACAAGACATATCTTGTATTTGTCACTCACCCTCCGTCGCGCTTCGTATTTCAGTCGACGACTGATTCTTCCGAGATGCCCTGGCACGCGTCCTGTGCACCGGACGCAAGCCAATGTGTGTCCACACGGCGCGTGAAGCATTCCGTGCCCCCTTTTGTCTACCGCAACCAGCAGCCGACGCGAACCGTAAAGATCCGCCGCAGGGAAAGGTGGAACCCCGCGCAACCTGGGTCGAAGGCGCTGAGTCGAAGGCGCCGAGATGTGCGAAACAAAGCAACGGAACGAAGCAAAGGAGAACAGACGGTGGGAAGGGGGTGTGGTCTGTTTTCATCCTGCGCAGCCCTTTACTCCGTATGTGCCAATTGACTGGATTGAGGTCTGTCCGGGACACGAGACCGGCCTAGCTGGATTCTGATCCGTTCAGATCATCCATTAATCACAGCTGCTGAAGAGGGGAAGATGACATCACCGACTCGATTCGATACATATTCCCACAAGCTCACCAAAAGAATTCCTTTGCAGCAAAGAACGGATGGGATGCGCATGCGGAGTATGGCCGTGCTCAGCGTTCTAGGCCATCCATGGGGACAGACACCAGTCCGGGATCCTTTCCCATGTAGACGGGTGACCACGTCTCAGATTGGCCGCTGGATTGGCGCACAGCCGGAACACTGCCCGACATCGCTTGTTCATTTGTCGGCCAGGCAATGCTTGCTGTGCGGAGTATCTTCCGTCGGAAGAACTGATGTACCTATAATACACACCCCAGTTCAATGATGTCAAACACATCTCGGAAGGGCGATAGCCCTTGTATATCTTGCTCAGCCGGAGTCCAGGTTCGGAACTTACCAGGACCTCATCGGTACTAATTAGGTATGTAGGTACATACTCCGTAACTATGTACGGAGCAGTTGTTGGCACTTACCAATGAGCGAATCAATACCTAGGCGGAGAGAAATTCCTTTGCGCTTTGAACGCGGTGCAGCAAATATCACCCGACTTTGCACAATATACCTAATCATTCCAGATTTCCGACGATCCGCCAAGACGCACATTGCAAGAATGGACGGATCGAGCTTGCGTCTTGCACAGCACGTATGTACCAAGGCAGTCGTGTATGAAGTGACTTCGGCTCTTGTTGCATGAATAAGCTCACACCTTGTCTCTTATCTACGAGGAAACTTTACAGCTCTCATGCACAATGCCTGCTTGTGCGTCACTTTCGAGGACGCACTCCGGAGTGCAGACGGGGTCTGTCAGACGTGGTCTTAGCGAGGCCCGGATGTTCGGGCCGTGCTGAGACGGGGGGCAGGAAGACTTCCGTCTTGGGGACAATTTCTAAGCGCGTTCCCGGCACAAGTCATCTGGCTTGTCGAAACTTGAGCCGAGTCTTGTGGTTTTGTTTTTCATTGATACAAGCTGATGTGAATGATACATACCTAGATAGCTGGCTCCAGTAAACATCTTTCTCGCATCATGGCTCTCTGAATGGCAAGCTGGTATGTAGAATGCGACGGCTGCAGCAGGGATCAGGTCCAATGGGCCATCTCCGGAGTCTGACAGCTAGCTATGGTATGGGCTTTTCTCCACCAGTTCGACCCCGTAAATTATACGTATGGGTAACTGCCGCTAATGCTGATGGGACTAACTCTTCTGGAAAGAAAGAAACAACACATACATGTGAAATCATAGACGCGCCCAGTTGGAGGGGTAGGGGTTTAGGGGCTTGAAGTTGAGAACGGATGAGGAGGGTTTCATGACTCCCGTTCGTGATGCGCAACACCGCGCTACGCGTGCCCCATATAATCCATCCAGTTTCCGCTGGGCTTCGGCTCGAGAGGCCCGTGGCTTGGGAAGGGCGGGAAAGCCGTCCGTTGGTACCAAGAGAAAGGGCGGATTTTCTTCGCGAAGAGTGATATATCTATAAAGAAATGTCATGGACTATGCCATTGTCTCATTGCGCTCTTGCTCGACCGAGCTCCCCTTCTCTTCTTGTTCTCATCCTTCACCGTGCTCAGGGTTGGCACCACTTGCGTCTGGTCTTGTTTGGTATAATACAACGTAGTCACGATACGACTGCCGCAAAGTAAAACACCCAGCAGAGTTAACAGTCTCGAACATGCCATCCAGAATCGCGTGCCCTACGAAGCCACCGGCCACTGTGGTTGTCACTGGCGCCAATGGATTCATAGCACAGCATTGCATTTCGGCGCTGCTACAGACTGGATACGTTGTTGTCGGGACAGTCCGGACGTGGCACAAGGTTGCGCAAGTCAAAGCATCTCACAACTCACATCCTCACCTTGACGTCGTGGTCGTCGAGGACATCACCTCGGCGCAATGTTACCGCGACGCCCTTGCCGGGCTCACACCGAGCGCCATCCTGCACCTTGCCGCGCCGTTCCACTACAACACCAACAACTTCGAGAGAGATCTCATGTTGCCGGCCGTTCAAGGATCGACGGCTATTCTCGAAGCAGCCACTCATATAAGAACCGTGCAACGCGTAGTACACACAAACAGCTTCGCGTGCATCTACGACGCCTCCGCCGGGCCATGCCCAGAAAAAACCTACACCTCCCAAGACTGGAGCCCGCTCACCTACGAGGACGGCGTCAACGCTCCTGACGCCCCTTCTGCATACCGAGCCAGCAAGACCGCCGCCGAGAAAACAGCATGGAAGTTCATGAGCGAGCGGAACCCCAGCTTCGACCTCGTCAGCCTCTGTCCCACCATGGTCTTTGGCCCCTTTCTCTCGGGATCAAAACCCACGGCCATCCGAGATGTCAACACCAGTAACCTCGTCGTCTGGTCCGTTGTATCCTCCGGCAAAGATCGAGCCATTCCCCCAACACGTGGCCCATGCTGGGTCGATGTCCGCGATGTAGCCGACGCGCATGTCAATGCTCTTCTGGTGCCAGAGGCAGGCGGCGGGCGCTACATGCTCTGCCAGGGCGTCTACTGTAACCAGGAGCTTGCGGACGTGAGCCGCGAAATCACGTCCAAGTACACGGAGAGGATACCTATTGGTGAGCCCGGCCGGAGAGAGAGCCATCGCCATTTTGGCGTAGATGCCAGTGATGCCGTGAGGGTACTGGGTCTAAAATGGAGGACCTTGGAGGATTCTCTCGCGGGGCTTGTGCCGCAATTGTTCGATATTGAGCGGAATCAGGGCTCATCGGGCATATGATACATCAGAGGAAGGGCAACATGAAGCTTTTCTCCGGGGGATTCTCTCTTCTTCTTCGTCGTCTATGATGATCTATCACCAGCTTCAGCCGGGAATGAAAATGGTCGAGCTAGTTTCAAACGAGCTTCAAAGATCTCCTTCAGGGAATCATGACGCCCAGCTCAATCCTGGGAACGATGCGAAAGTTCTTCCGTATAATCCAGCTAATCTAATACTGGGGGCCGGGGGGGGTGCGGGTGGTGTGGACTCTGGCGCATAGCCACATGAATGGGATGGGATGATGACTAATGACTGATTGAGAAATAAAAGAAAATAAAATGAACTTCTGTGTACTACATTGACGAAACGGGTGCGAAAAAAGGGTGTTTCACCTCCATTGGTTCGTGGATATGAGGGACCTGGGAACTTGGAACTTGGAACGTGGCTGGCACTTCTTGACAGGCCAGAGCATATAAAGACCTTGAAAAGGCAGTCAGAGACCAAGAAGAGGGTGCTAGAACGCGCATTTCGACAAGCATGTGGGCCGAAGATCCCGTCGGCTCGCTAAGTTCGGTCATATCCGCAGACGAGTGACGTGACAAGTGTGCTATAGGGGGTTCACGATGGTGGCGGGAAAAGAGATCTGTGGCGCTGCTAATGTCACACGAGGAAGAAGATGGAAAGGTGTCGGGCGTCAAGGAATAATGAGGGCTTTCTTCGCGGCGCGGGCGAAGTTGCCTGGTTGTTGCTGGCTGCCGCTGATGTGCCAAGAGACGATTCTGACTAGGCAGGTGACAGGTCATAGAGATAGCATGGCCCGAAATGATGCAATACACTCAAGAAGGGAAGTTCGAGCTTGGCGTTGGCTCAAGTCATTGGTTTATGTATGATTTCCATTTTTAGCCTGTTTAGCCAAGGCCCGAGAAAGACCAGAGGTATTATAAGGGGGGAGTCTACGATATATGTGAGTGGCCAAGTAAGCGCGACATTGCTATCACCCCGCAGTGCTCACATATGCAGCTTTCACTCTCATGTTGTCGTCATCCCGCGTTGATGCACCATTGCACCTAGTTGCGAACTTGCTCAACTGCAGTGACCCGAGGGTATCGTATAGACTGGGTGCGTCGTTGTATGCGGCATGATTGTAAGATGACGTGAGGACTCAGGAGTGATGACCGAGCGAGCGTAACATGAAAACACCTATAAGTATGTAATATATGCAAGCATACACACACACTTACACACACACTTACACACACACACTTACACACACACACAAGAATACACACAAGAATACACACAAGAATACACACAAGAATACACACAAGAATACACAAACATACGTACATGCAAAGAATCCCCTAACAAACCATGAGCACTACCATCCTGGCAACTGGCCTTTCTTCCGGTCTGGTAAGACACACCCGATTCGCTACTCGACCCTTTTTCATCCCAACCACTAACCCAAGTCTCACGCCGTTGTTTCGCCCCTTTCGCGTATCTCTAGGGATTCGAGGCCCTCAAACAGCTTCTGGATAGCGAAGAACCGTATACAATCATCTTTGGCGCCAGAGATACCGACACGGCGAACGAGGCAATCAAGAAGCTCAACTTTGACCGCCTCCTTCATAGTGTTGCAGTGCTACCGCTGGAGCTCAATGACCTGAGCGATGTCAAGAAGTTTTCGGAACAGGCATTGGAGACGCTTGAAAATCTTGGCGAGACCGAAATCAACTATTTGCTGCTAAATGCGGGCATATTGAAACCGGCTAACGAGCGGGAACCTTATACATCAAAGTGGTGCGAGGCGGCTGTGGTGAATCACTTTTGTGAGCCTCCAAACTTACATCCATACATGGCCCTTTACCCCTTCTTTGCCCCATGGATGAACATGTAAAAGATGACGATGATGGTTTCAAACCGGGGGAAACTAATCAGAGAGGACGAGAAAAGCTCAGCATTACTTGATCCATCTCCTGCGCGAGAGGTTGGTCGCATCTCAGACACGAATCGTGGTCGTTACAAGCATCGGCGTTCGTAGTGTCGAGAACATAGGTATGTACGTCAACAGTGCGACACATATGGCACAAACTCTCCTACAAGATCTCGATTCTCTAACAATACTCCCCCTGCCCGCAGCCAACCTTGAGAACCATATAGAAGCCGGCTCCGGAATAGATGGATTTCCCATCTACACTTACACGAAATTCCTCCAGCTCCTCGGCGCTCACTGGTGGAGTCGCCAGCTCCAGGACCAATGTCGCGTTGTGGCCGTGTCTCCCGGCATGATCCCCCATACGGGCCTCGGCCGCGAATCCGGTTTCCGTATCCCGGCCGATTCGCCCCTCGCGGAGACGATTCCGCAAGGCGCAGCCCAAATCCTTTCAGGGCTATCGAGGAGAGATTTCCCTCGCGACCCGGAGCGCATCTTCTTGACCAGCGGGGGGGTGTGGTTGGGGAGATCGTCGGTGACCAACGTTCTGGATAGGGACTTGCAGGACAAGTGGTGTCCTAGTAAGGAGGAGCTGGAGGAGGAGGCAGGCATCGCTGCGTAAACATGGGTGGGCGGGGGTTTTTTCCTCTTTGGTTCCTTTGGGGGACGTCGGACGATCACGGAATGTTGATGACTGCGGTTGGGATGCTTGTTGTACGCATTGACATGAGAATTTTCCTCGTTGTATTTTCCGCAGGCATTGCTTGCCAGCAGAATAATCCTCACACATTAGCTGTTCCCTTGCTTCCCCTCTACTCTCGAATAGGTAGGTTAAGGTATGTGTCATCACAAGCCACGCAATCAAAGAAAACTGGGTATGACTTTCGCTTCACAATGTTCACAATGTCTTGTCAATTGCCGCGCGATAGAGGCGAAGCATGTTTCCAATCTCATACGTCAAGTCGTGATCAACAGGTACGCGGGGGAACTTTGGCATTGGGTGCTTCGCCAGCGCTTACTTCATAGGCCACTGGCCAGCAGACGAAGACTTGCAAAAGGATATATATATACATATAGTAAGGAGCACGTCATGTGCCGCGTGAAGGAGGGACCACTATTCGCTCGATCAGGTCGGCCATATCCGTAGACGAACGTTCCGAGGTCTGCGGTGGACTGGGTCACTAGATGAGAACCAGAAAGAAAGGTGATGGGAGGGAAAAGGCGCGGGGAGACTTGTTTTGTGTTGTGTTGCGGAGGAAGATGGCTGATCGCCACTGGCCACTGCACCAAAGACGAAGGAGACGAATCAGATGAACCAAGAACATGAACAGCGCGGCACATAAATGCACACTTACACAGCACACGATGCCTTTCATCATCAAAACCATCGTGGCAACCGGCCTTTCCTCCGGTATAGTAAGAAACAAGTGTATCCCGTTCCTCGCTGTTTGCCATTTGTCGTCGGCCACTGACGCCAAATCGTCACGAGCCGCGACCTGTTTTCTTTTCGCCTTGGTATCTTTGTTTCTGTAGGGATTCGAGGTCCTTCAACAGCTTCTGGCCCGCAGAAGACCGTACAGAATCATCTTCGGTGCCAGAAATACCGAGGCGGCGGTACAGGCCATCGAGAGGCTCGACTATGACCGCACATTCCATACTGTTGCCTTGCTATCACTAGATCTCTGCGACCTAAGCAAGGTCAAAACGTTTGCGCGACAGGCACAAGAGACGGTTGGCCAGGATAAGGTTGATTATCTGCTGTTGAATGCGGGCATGATCAAGGAGGCTATCGAGAAGCAGCCCTACACCTCAAAGTGGTGCGAGAGTGCCTTTGTATATCACTTTTGTGAGTCATCATCCCTTTCGGTGGCACAAAGTAGTTAAGTTAAGGAGAGCAAGGACGCTGCGAAACTGATTCATGGGTCATGGGAACGTGGGGACAGCCCAGTCTTATTTGATTCGTGTACTGCGTGAGAATTTGGTCGCCTCTTGGGCGCGTATCATGGTCGTCGCCTCCCCTGGAAGAGTTCACGGCACGGGCCTACGGAGCGCGAGCACGGTTATGTACATTGCCCCGGCCGACGCACAATATTTGATGACGATCAAGCACGGCACGTCTTTCATCCTGAATGGCATGTTCATTGATGAATTACCCATGAAACTAAATGGCGAACTGGCTGGGACACATCGTGCATGCCATGTCTGTCTGGTAAAGACTGACTTGGGTCGGAAAGAGATCATGAGCTGCAAATGGACCATGACGATGCGAAAGTCGTGAGTAGGAGGAGGTACATTAGGTACCTACCTAAGTACCTCCTCCCACAACGTCCCCGCAGAGAGTGATTGGGCGACGTGGAAGGGCGGAGACACGTCTACCGCAAGCCTTCACTTCAAAGTTCAACCCTTTCATAACAGCAAACACTCGATCTCGATCGCTGGAAGCACATCCAAGAACACCCCAAAACTTCGTCTGACTCAACTCACCTGCGCCTACGTGTTCTATTTTCTTTTCCCTCGAACCATCGCGATGCTCCCTGACGGTCTGCGCGCCCCCGAGACACCACGCTCGACCACGACGTCCAATACGAGATCAGATTAGTCTATAGACGCACGAAACGCTTCAACCTAGAATGCGTGTGCTCTCGAAAGAGATTTGCCCTGAGTACTAATATTGGGGCTCGAATTCGAGAGACTGCTCAGGCAAAAATTCGCCCAATTCAGGAGCAACTTCAGCCAATACATAGCTCGAACTCGATTAGGCACCTTTCTGCAATCGTCCACGCTGCTGCTAGCGTTATGAAGCTCCGGCCGGGTCTTCTCTCTGCTCGCGTCACGAGGCGTACTCTTAAGAACCCCGAGCCGTGGATGCCACCGGGCGGAAGCTCTCTTTTTTTCAGCTGCGAAGAGCTCCCACAGCCACTCTCGCCAAAGAAAGCCTTCCCCAGCCTCTGGCAGGCTTACATGCGAAACAGCCCCGGGAGAGTGTAAAGCCCGACTCTTATGGCTCTGCAGAGAGGCGAATGCTGATGAACATAGCGGTACTTCACCCTGGGGCAGGCCGGAATCATCGGTGATAGCCATGTTGACAGTGATACCTTTACACAATTATCGCCTAGTTCCTCGGAGAAATCATTTCAAATGGTCACGGGTGGGTGAAAGGGCGAGACCTCTCATGTTAAGTCTTCGCGGAAAGACTGCATGTATACCTTCCTGTGTATGAATCCGCCGAAGGCGAGTGCGGAGGCAGCGTCGAGGTGGAGAGCGTCTAAAAGTCGACGAGGCATATCGAACATCCTCCACCTCACTGCTGCATCCCGCATTAGCTTTTAACGGCTTCATGTATATGAAGGTATCCATTCACTCTTTCCACGAAGGATTGACGCAACTTCGAAAACACGAGATTGGCCATCAGAGGTCTCACCCTCTTACACACCCGCGATCACTTGCGCGCGGAGGCTTCAAAATCGATTGATTCCCCACAGCCGGCACGCTGGCTGATGCAGTCGCAAAGCAACTCGAGAAGTTCCAAAACGTGCTCTGTTTGGTCGACACGTGCATGGCAAAACAAGATTCCTCGATTACGGATATACAAAAGGTAAAAAAGAATCAGAGGCATTTGAGGGAAGGGGACGTGGAAACAATGTACGAGTCGCGCACATGAAAGAAACCAGTGGAGGAAAATGACTACATACATTTGGTCTTTCCCCGCTGAGGCAACAGCTAGTTTTCGAACATAGACACAACAGTTTCTCAGAGCGGGATCGGGTGCAAGGCTTTTGCTGATTCATTTTTCATCATGAAAAACAGCACAAGCCATCACGATCAGATGCTGCAATCAGCTCATTCGTGGGTTCGCAAGTCTTTTCGCATTATTAACTGTCAATCTTGATGATCGGTAAGGGTCGATTGTCTTTGCGATTGTGAAGAGGAGAGTCCCCCATAAACTCAGCATTTCTATGCTAGACAGCGACTCCAAGATGCGGCACTGGGCCGCTCATGTATGTTGCAGGTTGTCCGAGGCGAGGATGCAGACAGCTTCTTCGCGGCACGGTGAATGGCTGCTGCTCGACACACCAAAGACAAAACGACCAGATGGACCATGCAACATGAGCCATGAGGAATGCACCCATGAAGAGAAATGAAGGAGAAGGCACTGAGCCAGCCCGGCTCGGCCTGTCAGCATGTGTGTAGGAATCCGTCGCTTGTTGCAGTTGTTTGTCAGTGTCACTTTGCAGACGGCTGCCTATCTAATTCGTTTGTCTCTCTAAACGGCTCTCAAGCTGTCGGCCTCGGCTTGCCGTTATCTTTTATGCAGCATGATCGCAAGATGACGTGGGAGTCCGTGTTTGGTCAGCCCAACATAAGACCTCGACATCCCATATACATACGTACATACATATACATACATACACAAGAAAATACACACAGCCTACAGGTATACACATACACGTACTCGAAACCCAAGCGAACCATGACCGACCTCACCAAGACTATCGTGGCAACCGGTCTCTCCTCCGGCCTAGTAAGGCACACCCAATTCGATGCTTCGCCCCCCGTTCACCAAACCACTAATTACCAACGTTTTATCATCGTGTATAGGGACTCGAGACCCTCAAGCAGCTCCTGGAGCGCAAAACACCATTCAAAATCATCTTCGGCGCCCGAGACATCACGACGACGAACCAGGCCATTACAAAGCTCGACTTTGACCGCGCCATCCATAAGATTGTGGTACAGCCGCTGGATCTCTGTGATCTGAGCGAGGTCAAAACATTTGCGCAAAAGGTACTCAAAGAGGTTGGGAAGGAAAACATCGATTATCTCTTGTTGAGTGCAGGCATCTTCAAGCCAGCGACGGAGAAGTCGTCCTGGCGACCAAAGTGGTGCGAGATGGCTGTGGTGAATCACTTCTGTGAGTCATCATCCCCCCAGCGGGAACGAAACGATCAAAGAGAAATGGCGTCAAGCACAGTAAAGTAATTCGAGGGAACGGCGTGAAGCCCAGCATTACTTGATTCATCTACTTCGCGAAAAATTGTTCGCCTCCCAGGCGCGAATCGTCATGGTTTCCTCCGGTGGCGTCCGCGACGTCGAGAATCCCGGTACGTCACGAACTATTCTCTCAAGATCTACGTTTGCCGCCTCATTTCTCATTTCTTGCTTTCCTAACATGACTTTTCCTATAGCTGCCATTGAGAAGCAGATCACGGCTGGCTCCGGCACAGAAGGCTTCCCCGTGTACGCCTCTACCAAATTCCTTCAGCTCCTCAGCGCTCACTGGTGGCGTCGCGAGCTCGAGGACCAGTGCCGCGTCATCGCCGTGTCTCCCGGGATGATTCCCCACACGGGTCTTGGGCGCGGCACCGGTTACCAGGTTCCGGCCGACTCACCCCGCGCGGAGACGATGCATCAAGGAGGGTCCCGCATTGTGGGAGCGCTATTTAGGAGCGATTTCCCTGACGACCCGGAACGTATCTTCTTGCACAGCAAGGGCGACTGGTGGGGGACAAAGGACATTGCGGAGAGTCTAGATAAGGAGCTGCAGGAGAAGTGGTGTCCAAGAATGGAGGAAATGGAGAAGGATGCCGGCATCGCTGCATGAACGAATGCCGGTTTTCTTACTTGATTCCTTATTTGTCTTTTTCTGGTGGAAGGAGAGGGCGAGGGGGAAAGAGAACGACATCACAAGCCGAACGTTTAAAGGACACGTGAGACACTTCAAGAAAGATTCTATCAATTGCAGTAGGATGTCCTGCGGCGCAATAGACTCACATTCCTGTATCACTTTGGGTCAGTCGTGGTCAAGTGGTTTCTCACTTCCACCTTCTTCCCAAGGAACTTTGAGTCTTGACGATAGGGATGCTAGGCATGCAATGCAGCAATAAGTCCGACAAGGTGTGACGACAGATGAGACTGGAACATAGGTATGTCGAAAAGTCGCAATGCTCAAGGAGACCGTCCAGGCCGCCAAGCATGTTCTTCTCGACATTATGCCCTCATTGACCAGCTTGGTTGGCCACAATCGCTGCTGCTGAGTTAGGCGGGTGGTAGGCGAATGTATTCATGGGACACCTGCTCTCTTGTGAGTGTGCATGATGGGTGGGGAGGAGAATCTCAGATGAATTGAGGGGGCCAAAAGAGAATATCTATGAGCAAACATAGCATGCACTCAAGGACGAAAGAAGAAGGTATCTAGCTCAGCTATCGTGTCAATGAGTGGTAGTGGCTAGTAAGCTACGCTTATCTCTTGTGCAACAGTAAGGGACTCCATCGTTCGTCTATGCCGCTTTCCAGATGGCCGGCTTGATTAGCTCACTTTTCAGTAGCATGGGGGGGGGGGGGGGGGGGGGGGGGGGGGTCTTGAACAACATAACCGGCCAGTAGACCGCCCTGCTGTGCTACGAAATATTGAGTGCAAGAGGACGTGAGAGGTGATGAGTGATTAAGCTCGACACTGATGAAAAAACCCAAATATACCTACACTCACACACGTTGTCTTGTCTGGGGCGAATGACTGACGAATGATAACCCCTACATGTAGCCCTGTCGCTTGCTTCCGTTCAATGACTACCTAGTTACCTATCTACTCGCATCAGATCATCACAGGTCAAGCAACAAACTCAACTAGTCGGGAATACACTTCACACAAGTTCCTGTCCAGCGCCGTATGATGGAATAGAAACACACTAACCCAAGTTCATTCATCAGTCATTGATCAAGAGATCTTTGCTCTCTTCTCTACATGTTTATCGGCACGCTCGCCGCCAATTTAGGCCTTCGCGAGTCTAACGTCATACTCCAGCTCCAGCGAAGCCTGCGTGTCGCCCTTGCGCGGCACAAACTCAACAGTCAGTTCCTCCTTGACAGCAAAGGTGGCGTCATTGGCGAGATATTTGCAGTCCTTGTCGAAGATCTGTGTGGTGAGAGGCTTATGACCCTCGGCTTGAACCTGTTGGTATTTTTTTTTTCGTTAGAAGGACTTGTGGCCCGTTATTGAGATGTATCTCAAAGTACCACAGTTTTGTGTTGTTACTCACCATGAGATGGATATGCGCGGGCCGGTATATAGGCCGGTCCATCATCTGAAGCAGCTTGCCGGCCGGGCCATCCGTGGGAACCGGATATGGCGTCGGCTTGAGGCAATAGAATGCATAGCGGCCCTCTGCGTCAGTATGGAATATGCCGCGGAGATTATACTCCCTTTGGTCTGGATCTTGTTGCTCGTAGAGACCTGGACGAAGAATAAGCATGAGCGTTACCTTGCCACGTTTAGAGTAGCGAATAAGAAAATCTACGAACCATTGGTGGAACCTTGCCAGACATCGACGGTCGCGTTGGCGAGGGGCTTTCCCGTGTGCACATTGATGACTTTGCCGTGCATGTAGACGACCTGACCGTCTGAAGGCTTGTCAAAGACAATGGTGGTTCCGTTCTCGCGATGAGGCGTGTCTGCTCTCCAGAAGGGGCCTAGGATGGCTGACGCGGTGAGGCCGTTTGTGCTATTGGCGGCGGCGGAGAAGGTGATGTCGTCGACGAGGCTTTCATTGCATCCAGGCTTGATTAGAGGGCAATACGCTTCTATGTCTTTTTTTTCTTTTCATGCGTCGTTCTCGGTTGATGTCACGGTGCTCAACAATGTCTCATATACAAGTATTACAGAAAATGAGTGAAATACGTACGACTCAAGGCCGAGGATATCGCACATCAATTGGCCCTCATTCCGCTTCTGATCACTCATCTGTCCCGCCTGGTTGATCAGCTGCACACCGGCCATCCACTCATCCGCTGTAAGCTGCACTTCGCGCGCAAAGTCGTGAAGGTGCTGGATCAGAGACGCCAGGACTTCTCTCAGGCGAGGCGGGGTATTGGGACCCATGGCATTAATGACGTTCTGCGTAAACTCCTGGCCGAGGCCATTGCTGTTGTTTGCTTGAGAGTCGAAGCCCGTTGTGGCTAATCTCCTGGAGCGGTCCATCGTGTGTGAGGTGAGGCTGTCCAATACTGAAGTCACGATCCGATACAAGGCGAGGAACTTATGATGGCACTGTGCGTTTCGCAACGATAATCAGCTTTCTTTATATTTGTTTGGATGGCGGACAGTTGTGATGATATAATATAAGAGTGGCTCTTTGAACCTTTGTTTTACAACTTTGCCACATCTCCCTCATATCATCGGTTCGGCTTCGTTCACAGGTGATGCTCGGCACTTCGATCTCATGCTCGTCTTTGGCCGGCTCGCGTTTCAGGGTTGCAGTTTCAAGGAGCCGAGCGTGCCGAATCCAGATTGCCTGCTACGGGCCATCTTGAATCCCCCAGAACGGTGGTATGTACATGGCGTCGTTTCCCATTCAGCTTCTCTTCTTTCTTCCCGAAGCTGTCAGAAGCGGCGCGCGGTTAGTGGGAGCGGTGCTATCCGGTCGCCATGGAATAATGGCAAAATCGCTTCATTCCATGATTCCGAAGGCGTAAATCGGGTGAACTCCCCAACTTTTGTCATGCTGATTCACGGCTCTTTCATTGGTCGCATTCGCTGCGCATGCTATGTATGTAATCTGTCGGAATCGCTGTCCATAGCAACAATGCCACATGACCGGATGCACCAATGAGGTACGTGTGTGGACCCACACACACACTCATTGGCTGCAGCCGTCACAACATTGTAGGAAAAAGGGCTTCCCCCCTTTATCCCTCTTGCCTAGATTTTAGACAAGAACAAGAATAGACACGACGAGAATATACTTTGGTTACGAATGCATGCATTGATATTTGTTTACTTACAAAACCCTGTGTATCCCAACATAATCAGTACGTGAAATCCAATATGTACATAGTGCGTGGCTCTCATTCGGTGCTGCGTACTCCCTACAGTGCATAGGACTCTTACCCCTTGCTCTGTCCAGTGTGCCACGCTGTCTCATCGCTTCTCATCGCTTCTCATCGCTTCTCATCGCTTCTCATCGCTTCTCATCGCTTCTCATCGCTTCTCATCGGTCTGCTTGATCTGCCGAAGCCAAAATGGCACGCTTTGCCCACGACAAGCAAGACTACATGCCGACGGGCGCCATATGCCGCCCCGAGAACCAGTCGATCCAGGTGCTTTTGATGATCAGCAGAATAGTCTGAATTCTGTACCACAACTTACAGGAAGAGATGCCGATAGGTAGTGTGACGTGTTCACGTCGTGGACGCGGCCCAGTCGGCGCAGTTTAGCCTGAACTGACTCCGTTCAGAGCTCGGCCTTGAAGTCAACGATCGTGTGCAGAATTGATACCATTCCGTGCCGTGAATACCTTTGTGGCTCAATGGGTTCGCCCAATGTAACATTGAGCAACGGCTCTTTGCAATGGCGTGGCAATCGAAAGTGAGAATGGAACAGGAGACTATAAACTCTTCGAGGCAAAGGTCCCCCTTGTTTAGTTTGACTGCATCATCACTCACAGCTTCGGGTCAGAGTTTATGTGAGGGCACTCGGCGATAATACCGATCGACAAATCCATCGGCATCTCCAAGGCTGCTTGAATACACGATCTCTTCCGGCGTCTTGAGATCGGCTTCGGTTATTGAGGCTCGGCGTTGATGCAGCCAGCAGCGGACATTCCGGTCTATTCGTAGTAGATCCTCATTTTTCAAGAAGGCAGCAGTAAGCGAGCTATGCACTCTCCCCAACGCACAGCGTGGCTCTGTGCAAGCTTTGTGCGTTTTCTGGGGGAGAGCGGGCCCAACATGAGGCGTTTGTGAAAATCCCAAGTTTGACCCCTGTCTGCTCTTCAATTCAGGCTCGCTTCAACGCGGGCTCAATGATGTTGTGTTATAACTTATCACGAACTTCGAGTCGCGACGTAGTAGACGCCTTTCATCGAGCCATGAATTGTGGCAGTACTCTTCTGCTTCTGTCAATATGTACATACATATGTCATTGAACAACCTTGATTGACACCAGAAGTGACCAGAAGCTGGGGTTGTGTATGGAGTAAAAAGAGCCTTGGCCCTTGTCCCCCGGGCCCCGATATGTACCCATTTTTACCCCCTGGACCCGCTGCATTGGCAGGAGCTATCGTGGGGGGGGGCCTACACACTCACTCCCTCGTCCTCCCCGTCTCGTCCCTTTGTCCCTCGTCCAACCACGCAAGCCACACACATGCTCGCGACAGAAGCTCAATTGAACCAGATATCACCTTTCTCAGCCAAGGCACGAATAATCAAGAAGCCCGGCCGTCGTTCATCACGCCTTGTTATTCACGGAACGTCGGCGCTGACAGAACCCCGTATCATCACCGCCAGCGACGCAACGCCATCATGCCGTCAATAAGAATCGACAATCAGGAACTTTACTACACCTGGAGTCCGCGAACAAACGGCCCTATCCTACTGTTTGTTCATGGAATCGGATCCTCGCACTCATTCTACTCACCCATCATTCCATCATTGGTTAAAAAGGGCCATTCATGCTTGGCGTTCGATATACCAGGTATGTACATACTACCACCACATGCAATTGACCTCTTCGCATCCTGCCGCTGACTCGGGCACAGGTAGCGCGCTGTCCACGTACAGGGGTCGAGGCAGCGATGTTGAAGCCATCTGCGGAGCGGCCCTCGCCCTGATCGCAGTGCTCAAGCTTGATTCCAGACGTGTTATAGTTGTCGGCCATGCCATGGGTACTATTGTTGCAAGCGAAATGGCTCTCTATCTAAACCCCCTGGGTATTATCCTTATTGGCCCTATGAATCCATCGCCCCAGCTAGCGGACGTATTTGCCGCTCGGGGCCAACTAGTGCAGAAAGGTAAGTGTTTTGACGAGCGGCCATGATATGTACATAACTTTATAAGTTTATTCGCACGTGGCACTCGAGCTTTTGCTGACGACCACTCAATGTAGAGGGCATGGAAGGCGTTGTTGATGTCTTCCTTTCCGTAGAAACGGGGCCACGCGCAACTGCTACACAAAAAGCATTCATTCGCAGTTTATTGCTGGCCCAGTCTCCGGCAGGCTACTCGTCACTGTGTAGCACCATCACGAATGCTCAAACACCGCGTTATGAAGAAGCCACGTGCCCTTTGCTTATCATTGCTGGCTCAGACGACAACACATCGCCGATGGCTGGGTCTCAAGCTATCCTGGACAGGTGCGTTTATATCCCGCAGTCAACCCCGCACATGCTTGGCTCATTCTCTAACTTACGTACTCAGCTGGGGAGTCGCGGTGGATCTCAAGCGCATGCAGGTACTTCGGGGAGTTGGCCATTGGCACTGCATCGAGGCAGCGGATGAGGTCGAAGCTCTGGTTGATGAATTCGCCCAGGGCATGAAATCGATACTGAGCACGATAATAATGGATTAAAGCGTCTCATTGAATAGAACTAGACGCATTTGTGCCTTTGCCGTTTCACAGTACAGAATGATGCTCGCCATTGTGGTTCGCGTTTATGTTTCCAGCGCGTCGCGTTCTGAGCAAGCCACCTTGAGCCAATCAGGCTCCTTGTTTACGGCACTCGGCGCGCGGCATTAAGCGGACCGCGATTGATGTGTGCACAGGAAGTGATTGGGCGCCTCAATCTTTGGTGGAACCTGATCGCCCCGCAGACACGGCTCAAATATGTAAGCGGCGCGCTTGTATATATTTCCCCATATCCCGCAGCTTTGTCTCAACGCGCCCCTCCCCCAACCGCTGGGGACTCGGGACTCGGGACTCGGGAGAGCCGTTCATCTTCGGTAGGATGACAAACCTGGCGTCATTTGCCGCCGCCACCGTTGACTTTTTGGCTATGGAATATGTACATATGTACCTACCCCTCAAGCACATTTCCCCAAGAATTGACCTCCGACGCATCAACATTACCTACCTACCTGCTTCGAGCGTCGGGAGTCTCTGGGCTAGTCCTTCTCCCATGACTGGCAGCTTGACATGGCGGACGTTTGCGCCGACAGGAAGATGTTCTGGTCGGCTGATGTTCTTTTGTCGCCACAACTTTGGTGAGGTCCCAGTGAATTGGGTGGCAAGCGTCAAGATGAGGAGCTGTCGCAGGGTATATAGGGGCATGTAAAGCACAAACCAGCGGCCAGACGGCTGCGCCCACTCTTTTGTGCAACAGGAGCTCAACGACGCCACAAAATTGTTCAGGTGGCTTGCTCTTCAAAATGAAGGGCATCAACTCGCATGTTGCCTACTAGGTTGCAACGATTGAAAATAGATTGTGAGGAATGTACTGGGTATGTCGAAGATTCAGACCATTCATGATTCCTTATCAACCGAGTAAACACCAATCGTCAGGACTCTACCAAATGAAAGCACCGCGCAGAGGCTTCTGCCGTCCTTTTACCCTTAGTTTTTTTCCCACAGTAGGAGCGTATTAGAGAAGAGATCAGCATTGCCAAACTTTGTAAATTTGGCCGATTGCAAGATTTCCGACATAATGGGGTTCGGGGCGTTCTAACGGGAATCATGGAGAATCTGAGATGACCCACCTCCCGGGCCGATGAGATGATGGCACGGGTCAGTTAGTGTCGCGGCGGTACGGGCTTGCGGCTCGGCTCGGCTGCCGGTCTACTGCGTACGTCACCATCTGGAGCTTGAGCGAGGACGACGAAAACGAAATGTATGAACTTTGTCTCAAGATCTGGCCGATCGGTGCCATCCCAGAGGAATCAATTGAAAAGGCAATGACCGTAGGCAAAGCAAGACCGGTAAACGAGAAGGTGGAAAAGACCTTGATCTATTGATGAATAAGCCATGCTCGTGCTGGCAGCCGCATCACGTGATGGCTGCACCTGCACCCTATGTACATAACTATGTAATGAGCATATATTGGCACAGCATAAATTTAATAATGGCACAGCATTCTCCATAATTCTCGTGACCCTCTCCATTTTTTATGTATCCTTTCGCACACAGACAGTGTTCAAGGAGAGCACACTGTCTGCTCATCAACGCGTTACGCCATCCAACAAACTTTTCATCATCATTCGTTAGCATCGCGCCTCGACTCCCACCGTTCCCATGCTTTCAAGATGAGAGACTAGACGGGCTGTCTGCGACCCAAGCGTGGATTCGGATCCTTCAGGAACAGAACCTGAAGCATTCAATCATATATGATGATTAGCAGCGTATCCGATCCATCATATGAACACATCCTTGGTGTGAGAAGAGCTGGAAGATGTTCCCGAAGGTGCTCGGCGTTGATAACACTTACAAGACGAACAGATTCAACATGTATCTGTTCCAAGTAACCGGCGTCATGGACCAGAAAACGGTCGCAAACTTCGCCTTTGGTCTTGTCAACACCGAGAGAGAGGAGGGATATAGCATTCTGTGCGAACATCTCGATCAGCTTCGCCGTGAGCTCGACATATCAGCCCCGAAGGTCATCATCACGGATAAGGAGCAGGCCTTGAAGAACGTCCTCGATCGCATTCTTCCTGATACTAAGCAACAGCTTTGCGTGTACCATATCAATGCCAACGTCCACGCATATATCAACAAGGTATGGAGAGAGCCAAAGGCAAAAGCAGAAGACACCGATGACACCGACGATACCGCGCGGACGAGTCAAAGAAAGAGGCGGGGTATCGCAATCGTCTTCATCTATCAACGCCTCGAAAACAACTGGACCGTCATCGCAGGCCCTGACCACGATCAGCGAGACCGGGCAAGTTGAGGAGGTCGCCCCGGCTTCGCAATTGACTTAGTAGTAGCCTGTAGGTGCCGGCGTGTTCTGCGGGGCCACGAATGACGTACGTAAGGGTAGATACAATGATAGAACATTGAGAACACCGAAAACAAATTAATTGAATCGAGCGAGTCGAGAAGCTGAGGTGAATCGCCGAGGCCTCGGGCGGCGTGGTGATGTTGAGACATGCACATACGAGATGTGTACAGTATGGTCGTCTACTTCCTACTGTAATTTGGCGGGGTACAAAGAAGCCCAAGAATTATGGAGAATGCTGTGCCATTATCAAATTTATGCTGTGCCAATATGAATTCTCTATGTAATATTCCCACTTTCCCACAACTTGGGAAGCTTAGCTCTTTAGTCAAAACGAAAGTTCCATTTTGCTCCCCAATTTACTCAACATGATCTACGTTTAAAGGGAGTACATACATACACATGTACATACTTACATACGCTACCTCAAGTGGCAGACTAACTTCACACCAAATAAAATACAACGTTGCATCCCGCTGAAACATGCCGTTTCAGCATATCGCACAGCAAGAGTGTCATGGACCCCGAGGGGGCCGCAAAGCATCTTAAAGTCTGCGGACGCGTTTCATCAAGAATCCGGATCGGAAATGCTGGGGCTCCGCATTAGATCTCGTCGCAACTTGTGTAGCCTGCCAGACTGATTTGCGTCGGCTTTCTGTCTCTGAATGTCGGACGACAGCATACTAATAGATAAAAAATGATGCAGAAGCGAAGACTTCAACTCCGGGCCGGCATTCCTTGTGACACGTGGAGTGTGCCCGACGCCCGTCTTCACAAGCATGCAATGCACAGACAGGGTGAATGATCTGCGGACCTTTTGCATCATCATGACCGCGCCAGTCTCCGCGCTACGGAGATGATGCAGGTGTCGACATCAAGGACATGTGTTGGCGTCATTATCCCAGCATTTGCGTGGTGGCATGATGCATCGCACTACGGAGTGTACGTAAACACGATTGCGCGCATTCACTCTCGGAAGACTGAAGTGCGATTTATCAGGAATGGGAACAACACCCTTCAAAGCTTTAAGCGACCATTGGCGCTCTCGATGGCCTCGAGCGGCAATCAGTGCCGATTGCGAGAAGGGGCCAGAATGCTCATGCATTTGTATCGACAAGCTCTTTTCTGTTGTGTGACTCTGTGCTAAGTCTGTGCTGCCATATGGCCATCTGTGGTTGCGAAATGTGGATGCACACAGTTCCATACCTGGCTATATAGTTATTATGAACTTCAACCAGATGGACGGTTTGACGATTTGTCTGGAAATATTCGGGTCAGCAATTGAAGGTCTGCGTCACATCAGTCATACAAGCTGCCGCGCAGACGTTTCAGGCAGGCGATGACGCAAAGAACCTCTTTCTAGCGCAACTAGGAAGTGGTTTTTGTCACCTGTATTTCGATCAACGCGGTTACCGTTCTATCACGAGTTTCAATGCAAGCCGATACAGATCATGAATTGTTTTTTTTTTTTAGAACCGAGCGTTCAGCCATGTGTTGATATAGGCTGATGATTGATCAAGATTTCGCAACTTGGTTTGGCGATGACCAAAATTATGCGCTTCTTGCGGATCGCCGGCTTGGTCATAGTGCGTCAGACTTCCAAGTTCGAGCCACATCAAGTGAAGACGTGACGATAAGACGCGACCAGCTGGGAAGTTGAATAGCGAGCTAACGTGATGTGGCTAATCAGTGCTGGTGGTGAAACGACCCAATGTCTTGGAGAAAGCTGCGACGGGTCAAGACTCAAGACAACGAAAAAAGGGGAAAGACTGCTATGTACATAGCCACTCAGAAGCTACACTTCAGTCTTCTGGTCCTCGGTCCGGTCCCACGCCGCCGTATGTCACGAGTCATGCGTAGCAAGTTGCAACCCGACACGAACACAACAACGAAGGATAATGTCCGTGATTTCCGTTTGACCTCAACCGGCAGACTTGCCTTTGATGTCGTGCAGATGGCTCGCAGGCACAACTTTCTTCTCTTCCCTGAGGCTGCTGCCCACTTTGATTGTATGTATGTACCATGTACGATGCTGCATCAGGTCCAGGACGCCCCGATAACTGCAGCCAAGACGTGGTATGTAGTGGGAACTGGGACTTATCTGAATTGGATGTAAAGTTATCCTTGGCCAAGTTGGGCCAACAAAGTCAAGCCCTCCATGCAATGCACAATCAAGGCAACTTGCAAGTTGACGGCTGGAACAAGTACGCTCTCGCGTAGCAGCCCTTTTGCTCCATGGCAATGAGAACAATGCTGGACGCAATGTCCCCGAGTGTTTCAGATTTCGCCATTGGCTGTCTTTGATTGCGGATCCGGCTCATCCTGCGGCGAGGAAGACCGCATTCTGCTTCTTGCAGCTCGCGAGACTCGAGAGCCCGCGTGAGCTTGTTGGCGGCATGGGGAGTACGATTGAATCGCGCCACAAGAAGGAAGCAAGGCCAGGACCGACTTGGGTCTTCATCTTCTACACAGTCCTTACGGAACATTCCACATGGTCCGGCACCTGGCATATGGACATTGCAATGCTGCGGCCTGCATGCACGCAAACTTGGCCTCGCCGCTGTGGTGTCTGTCGGGAGTCCGGGACTCGGGAGGCCTTCTTTGTTCTTTCTTGTGCCATGTGTGTAGGTATATTACTGCAAGCTGGCCCCAAGCTCACAACCGCTCAGGGGTCTTGTTTTTCTACTCTTGTTTTTGAGTTTGCCCTGATACGCGCGCATGCGACCTCTTCTTCTTTCCCATCGTTCGGCCGTTTCCAACGGCGCAACAACGATCCGTTTACGATAGAGCCGACGATAAGCTGTGAGCAAAAGGCCCAGCCCATTCGAGCGGTTGCCGATTCAGAACGCCGACGTGCGACGACGTCTCGAACGATCAGAATGAGAATGGGATCACAGGAGAGGTGCAGACGGCAAGAATCGCGCTTCTAGAAAACAGGCAGAATCGCGGCAGCAATCAAGGTGCTCTTTGCTTGCTCCGGCGATGATGCTGTCGACTTGGTTCATGCTGCGCGCGTCTCCGCCGGGCCGCGCAGAGGGCACAAGGAAGCCGCGCGCTCTGTCCGTAGTGCCTGAAGCGCCGACGGCTGATGAACGCGGGGCCCGCTCGGAACCTCAGCCTCAGCCTGCGCCACGCCGGGTGGCTTGCGTGTCGGCCGGTGCTGGCTCCTCAACCGCGTCCGCCTCGCGTGCATTCTCCCTCCCGTTTCGACAAAGGGGGGGGGGGCTCCTCGCACCGGCACTGCCAGCCTCTCTCTCTGCCAGATCCGACCGCTCGTGCTACTCATCTGCATCTGCATCTGCATCTGCATCTGCATCCCCGACTGCGACTGTCACTCCAGCGATTGCAACTCCTGCGACTCCCGCGAATCACGCTCCCATCTCCGCCGCTGCTACCTCGTCCTTGTTCTCGTATTCTTCGGTCTTTACAAAGCTCCGTCGCCACCGCCGCTACTTGACCGCCAATGAATCCTTACTAGACGTGTCCACTGCGTCCCTGGATGCCAACATGGCTGAAAGACACACGACTCGCAACTCCCGGCGGGACTCACACGAGATCTCCCTGTCCTCGCGGGACGTGACTCGAGATTCTCTCGTTGTCAACATGCTCCTGTCGCTGGACCAATTCTCCTTCAATCAACCTTCGTCGCCATCTTCCTTTGAAGGCCACAGAGGGCCAGGCGCTCCAGCTGCCACTATCGCCAGGTACGACAACGAGGAGGACGACCTTTACGACGACGAGGACTACGACGACTATGCAAATGCCCAATTGTCGAGGATACATAACACCGAGTCGACGACCAACTCCCGCACACACTACGATTCCAGCCGACAGCACCATTGGCTACAATCGTCGTATAATTCTGACTCGGAAGACGTCGGTAATGTCCATGAGTCTGGGAAGCAAAAGTCCGCTGCTTTGCCCCCTTCGCGTGGACGTCGAAGCAATAGCGGCTCAAGTCGCCTGCCGACCTCGCAGTTTCCACAGCGTAACAACAAGCGAGACATGTCTCACCGAACCCAGGCACACGACCAAACGCCACCGCCTCGAGACCGTCACACCCGTGGCGGCATGCACAGCAGCAAAAGCAGTAGCAGTGCGAGCATAGACATGGGTGTGTCCAATGCCTCCAACCACCAGCGTTTAGGGCCGAAGACTGCGCGATCCGCTAGTTTCGATCACGAGCATCCGCCTTCGCGACTGCAGCTACTCCAGCAACTTTCTCTTTCCGCTTCCTGTCAGGCCAATTTCCCCGGAAACTCCATTGATGACGACGACGACGATGACGACGACGAGTACGCTGCTGCTCCGACGCCCAACGTACCGAGCGGACCACGTCGAGAAGCTTCGGGCTTGCATCTCGCTCACTCTCTCCAGCCACCTCAGCCTGTGAGTTGTCATAGACTTGAGCGCCGGCGAAGTACGAGTAGATCAATAAAGAGTTCGGCTGGAAAGAGCAAAAAGGGTGCTGCCGCGCAATCTGCATGGGAAATGCCATTCGGGGAACTGGACTCTGCGCCAGCTCCGAGTGTTAGCTATGGCAAATCCAAGGAGCCAGAAGTTGTCGTCCATACTTCAACCCCAGTAAAAGAGCGTCCAGGCTTCTTCAGACGAGTTTTTGGCGCGTCCTCCTTCAACAAGAATAGTTCCCCTGCCAGTAGCAACAACAATGGCTTATCTCAGACTGGCGATGCCCAGGTATTGGCTGCCGTCAGTCAGACAGCACACCCCGAACAGCAACAAGCCGCTCCCTCATCCAGGGATGTGGCAGCCGTTCCCCCACGAGACATGACTTCGTCACACTCACACCGTCCTCCTCCGCTGCAAAAAAAGTCATCGTCTTTCTTTCGTCGTCGCAAGAAGTCCCTTGTTGACGACGTGCCTTCTGTGCCCACCACCGCCGAGCAAATTCCTCCAATGCCCTCTTGGCACTCCTTGGCCCACCATTTACAAGCCAAAGATGAGACTTTGGCGGCAGCGTCGAATACAGTCAGTCCTTCGAGCAGTCTACGCCAAGTGATGAGTCCGTTTCTCCGTGAAAGCTCTACAGGAGTGGGACTTACCGCCATGACTCTTTCAACGCCAGTCTCGGAGGGCAAGACTCTTCCAAGAACCAAGTCGGAAACGCACGTCGAGGCGGAGTACAAGAGAGACTTTTCTCCCGATTACGATCCCAGTCCCCATGCACGCATCCGAAGAGTGCAGCCTGAGGCCGACACACCCTCTCGGCCATCGAAGCAAACGCAAAAAACACTGCGACATAGCAACTCTTTTCTTGATCTCGATGCGGCCAGTGATAATGACGATGTAGCTGACGGAGGTCGTAGAGAGGGCGCAAAACCGCACAATTTCCTCTCAACCTCAGCCTCGGTCTCGGTCTCGGTCTCGCCAGCTGCGAGTAGAAGCGAAAACGACGGGGACGACCGCGACGCTACCATTCGAGGCAAGAAGAACATGCCAAAGCAGCTGATCGAAGACAATCGGCCAAGCGCGCAGTCCATGTTGGGAGCGCATGTCGATGGCGCCGGTCGGTCCACGAGCTTTGCGTCTGCATCGACGGAAGCGGGTTACCAGACTGCCCCGAGTGCGGCAGCCAGTGTGCTTGCGGACGCCGCTGACACACCCAGTCCTTTGGCTTCGAGCCCACTTGATACGACAGCGAGCTACAAGCCCCTTGATGAACCCGAATATGTCCTCGGCGAGCCCACGGAAGATGATCGCCTAAAGGCCCAGAAGATCTACGATGGCAGAGAGGACTTTATTCAGAAAGATAAGGCTGCGGCGTGGATGGGAGAGCAGGGTCCTATTCGTCAGCGCACATTGCAGGCTTACATGGAGCTACACAGCTTTAGAGACCAGAGTATTCTGGGTTCGTTGAGGCGGATGTGCGAGCGCTTGGTTTTGAAGGCGGAGACTCAGCAGGTGGACCGTATTCTGGTGGCTTTCTCGAAGAGGTGGTGTGATTGTAATCCGCAGCATGGATTTAAAGCGACAGGTGTGTATTATAATTATACTGCGACGGGCTTCCTCCCCCCTTCTTTTCTTTTTCACTTATCTCTCTCTTCCTCTCCCTCTACTTCTTCGTCGTCTTCATCATCATCATCATCATCATCTATACTTCTCCCCTTGACTAACAACACTGCCGTTAGATGTCATTCACACAATCTGTTACTCCATCATGCTACTCAATACCGATCTCCATGTCGCCAACATTGAGCAAAAAATGACGCGGAGCCAATTCATCAAAAACACCATGACAACAATCAAGCAGGCCGTTGCGGAATCGACGCCGAGCGCGCTCGCTTTCGTGCGACCAAGCATCCTACCGGACAAGAACCCGATGCTTGCAGCCGATAGCAGCAGCCGCTCCCATCGCAACTCGTTTCGACCACCGCCCCGATCGGATGCCCACTCGAGCGATCGCGAGGACGATTGTGGCCCGCTCGTTAAAGTGTCTTTCCATGGTAGCGCAAAGGCGTGGGAGGAGCAAGTCGAAACGGTACTGAAGTCCATTTACACGTCGATTCGTGAAGAGCGCTTGCCACTCTTTGGGGGCGTGGAAAACGAGAAGTCCCTCCACCCCGGCCCCTCACAGAGCAGCCTGTCCGTTTTCGGGGCGATGAAGAGGAGTCCGAGCGTGTCGAGCAAGACGCCCTCGGAATCTCAATTGTCCTCGCGAGGTCGCCCCATTATCGATACTGCTAGCCGCACAAGCGCTTCTCGATGGGCATCCAAGAGCAGATCCCGACCTGGCTTTGGCCGTACAGGATTGTCCTCAAGCCGCACGAGTTTCGACGAAGGCCACTCCATGTGGAGCCCGGCCCTGTCGTCTGCCACGTGGAGCAAGCACTCATTGGGTCGAACGCAGGCGTCCATGTCCCAGGATTCATTTGCTTCCTCGATGCCGCGCGGTGACTATCAGCAATCTATCGGATTTGCCAATGCTCTCAGCCAGGCCATCATTCGGGATGAGGATGCCCAGGGACTGGAAACTGCGCCCTCGATCATGAGCGCTGACATTTCGTCGACGCAGTTCCTCGAGGACGAATCTCTGGAGCTTGCCGGTCCGCCGTGGATCAAGGAAGGCATGGTCATGCACAAACATCATCTGGATGGGTGCGGCAGACGAGCCAAGGACCGTAACTGGGCCGAGGTATTTGCCGTGGTCCAAAAGGGTCAGATCAGTTTGTTTTCCTTCAACGCCAGCAAATCGACGCGCCAAAAGAGCAGGTCCCGAAACGTGGGCCGCCCAACTGGCCCCGTCGGAGGCGGAAACTGGCAAGACAACGCCGTCAACCTCGGGACGTTTACGCTGCGACTGACGCTAGCCTCGGCTCTGCCATCCCCCGGGTACTCTCGATCTCGCCCCCATGTTTGGGCTCTCAGCTTGCCCACTGGGGCTGTGCACCTCTTCCAAGTCGGTACCCCCGAAATCATACGCGAATTCGTCCATACGGCCAACTACTGGAGCGCCCGCCTCAGCTCCCACCCCCTCGTCGGCGGAATCAGCAACATCGAATACGGCTGGAGTGACGCCATTGTCAACAACGCCCTCGTCGGCGCCATCAATGAATCCACCACATCTCTGTCCCTCAACTCCGGCGGCGGCGGCGGCGGCGGCGGCGGCGGCGTAGGAAACGGCCGATCCTCTCGCCCCGGAAGCAGCGCCGCCACGCACGGCCGCAAAAACAGCACCGCGAGCGGCAATATCCGCGCCTCGAGCTTCGACCACGTCTCGGGCGCTTTCACCCACAACAGCGGCAGGGGCAAACTCCCCGGCGATCGCCTCCATGTCGCGGAGTGGACGCCCCCCACACAAAGCATGCGTCCTAGTAATGCCCCCGAGTCGGAACAGCTCAACATCCTGATTGCGTATGTCAAGAGTATCGAGAAGGAGCTCCAGGTGCATAACCGGCTCCGTAGTCCGATGCTCTTGGCGTTTACGCCGCGGGGCCAGAATGCTACCAAGGCGATGGGGAATTGGGAGAGACGGAGTGCGTATCTGCTGAGGGAGATTGTCAAGTTTAGGACATATGTGGATTGTTTGCAGCAGGCGGAGGCGCGGAAGAAGGAGATTTATAGGGAGAGGGAGGTGGTGCAGAGGGGGATGGAGGGTCGTGCAGGGGAGGAGGAGGAAGAGGAGGATGGGGATGAGACTCTGAGGCCTTGAGGCCTTGGGGCCTTGAGGTGGTGGTTTGACTTCTTTTTGTGGTTTGTTTCTTTTGTTCTGTGCATTGGAGTGAGGGAGTTTGAGCTTTTTTGCACCACCACCTTTTTATTTTTGTTTCATGTTCTTTGTCTAAATGGGGGGGGGGGGGTATCTTTTTCTTTCAGACGCCACGATACCCAGTTTCTGTTGAGTTATCGTAGCTGCGCGTGTGGGCGGCCGATATGACGAGCGGGCTTTGGTTGTTTCTTTTTTTTTTGTCCCTTCCTTTTGTTCTTTTTCTCTTCTTCTTCTTCTTCTTCTTCTCTTGTGCTATATCCTTTACCTTTCCTTCTTCTTCAATATATACTTCTTCTTCTTCTTCTTCTTCTTCTTCTTCTTCTTCTTCTTCTTCTTCTTCTTCTTTCTATTATTATCCTTCTTCTTTTCTTCCCTCTCTCGAGTCTCGGTGTGATGAGTGCACGCCTTGCTCACCTTTGGGTGATGATCGCACCAGGCCAGGTATTCGTTCAGCAAGATGCAATACTTGCATGTTCAAGTGAGAGGGACTCTTTCTCAAAGATGGGGCTTCAAAGAGCAGGAAGGGAATCGTCCCCGCGGGATATATCGTTTGCTGGGACAAGCACGTGAGTGGGCTTGCGTGAGAAATATATCTATGGGATTTGGGATTTGGGAATCTTGGGCTGGTTGGCATGTTGGTTGCAGGAATCGAAATTGGTATTTTACTGGGCGCGTGTCGCCGGGCTGTTGCTGCTGGCTGGACTCTCGACTCTTCACGCAAACGAATCATCTCAAGCCAGTCATCTTGAGCGCAAATCATCCAAGGTGTTTGTTGTCTTCTGTGCAATCTCGGGGGCGAGGCATCCTACGTGCTGTGTCGCGAGCGCTGGTAAATCTGTATTTTTTCTCGATGTATTTAGATCCAGTGCCGGAGAGCCAAAAAGCCTAGCAAATGCAAGTACGGAATTACGCTCTACCCCCTTCACGTCCAATCCGAAGAAACTGGAACTAATTATTTAAAAAGGTCAAAAAACCGGCATGAGTCCTAACGGTTCGATTACGCAGCATCTCAAGAAAGTCAGTCCCATCTGCGCATCCCACAACCTCACACGGCCAAAATCCATACCACCCCCATAGCCACAACACCACCCATCCAAGACATCCTCATCATCATCGCCAACGCCCCATTCTCCTCATCACCCTCATCCACACCCGGCGCCCGCGTCTCACTCGGCCTCACCTCACCACCGCTCGCCACCGGACGCGGCGTCTGCAGCTCCGGCCCCGGCCGCGCCTTACATCCCGCAATACGAATCTTCTCCCACCCCACCGTCCGCTCATCATACTGGTACTCGGCACGCCCACTACTATCCGTCTCGTTACAGAATCCCATGTAGTCCTGGATCTCTACCCTACTGAAAAGCGCCTTATGCGGCCCGGCCTCCCAGTCCGGCAGGCCCCCCGCCCAGATAATCGTCCCAGGGTCGCTCTTGTTCCCGACGGACCAGACACCCAACTTGACCTGCATGGGCATCTGGGGCCATTTCTCGGCGGGGATCTCGCCTCGGTACCAGATCCTGCGGAGGGTGTCGTTGATGGAGAAGCTGAGGAACTGGTTGGTCCATTCGACGGTGTAGGTCTGGAGGGCGTCAAAGGTGGATGTCGGGAGGGTGTAGGTGTCGTTGTAGGTGTTGAAGAGGGCTTGGCCGTCGTAGAAGTAGTTTGACTGGGCTTGGTTGTCGTAGGCGCCGAGGAGTTCCTGTTTTTGTGTTAGTTGCGATTTTGAACGTGTGTTTGTTTCACTCCTCCTCCTCCTCCCCTTTCTTCATCTTCTTTTCGCAACTTCATGAGATCGCATTTTTTTTTCTATATACAATGCTTCTATTCTCATCTCTTCTTTTTTTTTTTTTTTTTTTTTTTTTTTCTTCCATGACCTCTTCGTCTTGTGAGTTACTTTTTTTTCGTTTTCAAAAGCAAGGACGGAAAGGGATGTGCAGGGGGTTATCACACAGAAAAAAAAGAAAAGAAAGAAAAAAAACGGAGAAGATTATAGGTACCCAATCTATTTCGTCTCCAGAATCTGACTTCAGCACCATTGCTGTAATCAGTCCCACCCCTTTGGCCGCCTGCATCGTCACAGAGACCTTGCCGAAAAGGAGGTACTTGTTGCTAGCCAGCGTCGGGGCGTCGCCCGTCTTAAACATGCCCATCGCGACGCCTTTGCCGTCGGTGCCAAAATCTAGACACTTCTTGTCCTCGGCGGTGCTGTTGTCCACGGCCCAGAAGGCGGCAAAGTTCTCGTCATCCCAGCTCGAGGAGGTGAAGTCGAAGGAGGTTTTGTTGGCAAAGGCTGGGTCAGGAGGGCAATCTGGTCGGAATCGAGAATATGAATTAGCTGAGTGTGGCACGTTTCGAAACCCGAACAGGAAAGAACTTTGACTTGGAGCGACGATGAAGAAGGAGAAAAAACCAAGTGGTCAACCGTCGTGGCTGGGCGGACAAGTTGCGCGAAAGCTTATGAACTTATGAAGCATGTAGGGAAGAAGAAAAAAAAAGCAGTTCGGGGAGGACTTTTACCCGTGTCTTTTCGGAGAGGATCGCAGCTTGCGAGGTCTTTCAGGCTGGCTGACGCGCAGGAGAGCCATATAAACGATGTGATAAGGCGTTGCATCTTCACTAAGCCAAAAGTGCTCGACACTCTTCAAAGTCTGCCAGTTGCGAAGAGTGGCTTTACTTGCACTGGATGACCTGGAATATGGATGGTTTTGACTGCGAATATAGCTGGGCGGATTACGCCAAGGTTCCGGTGCGAAGAGGTATTATATCATTCCAAGAGTGCCTCATTCAGGGCTGCGGGTGGCAGCATAAACAAGATTGCAAGGAAGCAGATACAACGATGCGAAGAAAGACGACAACATTATGAGAGTAACTCCGGTAAGACCATCATGTGGTGTACCTCGATGGCGACATGGCCGCTGTCTACGAATGCTTCAATTTGGGCAGTTATCGGGCCCGTGTGATCGACTCCCCGGTGACGCAGACTCGTGGATTGATCATTGAGGTGTCCGGCTACAAATTGGAACAGACAGAGACGGCTCAGTCACGCGGCTGCTGTCGAAATCACGCAGCACCATCGTGGTGATTTCTTGTCTTTGATCTCTTCTTCAATGGTTCTATGAAACAGCAAACTTGGGGTTGAGGTAACACGGAGTACCAAACTATACTCGGCGATACCGCCATTTGAAACCCGTCGAGTAAATTAAAGGACGAAACGGCGGGACAATGTGGCTGCTGGAATCCTTCTTCAATGAGGAAATACTTGGTCTTCAGCTACAAACAGTCATTCACACGCGGCTTCATACCTCGGGGGTCTCATCTCGGTACTACTTGACCATTGACTTCGATTTCGGCCTTTATTCTTCTACATCGACATACAAACTTGTTACAAAGTCAAAAATACAAACAAACCCCGGGCTCGGACTACCTCCGCCGTCACCAAGAGAGACACTAGCAGGTATCCAACATGCTAGACAAGGCATCTTTCTCGTCGTCGGTGATAGTCAGATGATAGTGGCTTTTCACCTGGATCCAGCTCCTGGAGTACGTGCACCAGAACACCTTGAGGGCTGGCTTCCACTCGTCGGGACTCTCATCGCTCTTTGACCGATTAGAATGGGCGGATACGGCCCAGAGCTGCGGACGTGTGACGTCGTTGGCGAAAGCTCTGCGCTCAGCGGTGGTCCAGTTGGCTGCGCCAGACTAAAAGAGAAAAGGAAGGTCAGATGTGTCCTACTCGCACTGCATCCCGTGTTCTCTTGTTTATAACATAACAAACGTATGCTGACTCTCTTTCTCACGTCATGTCTTTTCTAAAAAAAAAAAAAAAAAAAAAAAAAAAAAAGTGTGGAAAGATTCGCAAACTCACGATCCAAGCGTTCTTGAGCGGAACCATGTGGTCGATATCCAGCCTGCTGGCCCCGTTAAATCTCAGGCCGTCATACGGTGACACCCAACTTCCAGACTCGGCGACACAGTCGTCATTGACGACTACGTTTTTGCCGTCTCGCTTGAGGACGAATTCACTGCAGTATGACACGTCTCATAAGTAAAAGTGAATGACGATAGAGCCTCGGGGATCTCGGGGACTCTCACCGGGTGTTGCAGGTGCCCTTGATTTTGTCCCAAGTGGGAAACCTGGTACGAGAGTATCCATCTCCGCTGATTGGTACAGCAACCTCCAGGCCGTTCAGAAGAGATCGAGCAGCAGATTTGCTTGGGACACCCGGCTAGAAGCATTCTGCATCAGCGATACGTTAAAACGTCTAGAATCCAGATGGCGCCTGGTTGAGGAGGAAAAGGATAGAGGAAAGTGGTGGTACGCACAGCGAGAGGAGCAGGCACGGCCAAGACACCCACCGAGGCGACCAGCGAAAGGGCAGCAGAAATCTTCATGGCGGCCAGGGGGGAACGGAAGGATAACAAAGGGCTGAAAGGATATCACGATCAAGTAGAACGGCTTTTCGAACGAGAAGGCCACGGAACTCGATGAGCAGCTGCAAGTATATACATATTGGCAAGACCGAGCAAGTATATACACAGGATTTCGATTCTCAATGCACATGTAAAATCCTTTCCGATGCCTGCCTTCAACCTCGCCAAGTCCAGCACGGCAGTATCAGATAAGAAGAGGATGCAGAAGACTGGACTCGACTTCTCTGCCCGTGACTCCGTAGTAGAATTAGATAGACATCGTGATTAACCAGCGCCTTGCTGTATCACTTGCGTGGTCTAGTAGACTAGTATTACCTCTTGATCAGCTCTCCTTACATCTCTTTCCTGTTCGGGAAGTCTAGTTCAGCATCCAATGCCCAAGTTGAGACATTGATAAGGGCACTACTAAATTCTTAATTGCGAACCCCAACATCTCTAATTTCAAAACTCTCGATTGGTCATGCGGGCTCGCTGCACATTATCTCAACGTTGAAAAAGTGCCCCCAGCCGAACAAGGGGGGCCGGCCTCCGTGTATTATCTGCAGAGACATGCGCGCAAATTGCTGAAATTCGGCACCATCAGGAGGTCATTACGGTCCGGACTCCGGAGGAAAATGGGTAAAGTCACGCGTGGACATTGGCCCGTCTGGAGCCTATGGTGCTTGGTGCTTGGCAGAGTCTCATCCGTGTTTCTTCACTATCCGTTCCTTTCTTCCTTTTTCCTGCCTTCCTATTTCGGTCTCTTGCCCCCTGTTTCGTTCCTACAGCGGCATCATACATGCATGATGCGACGTCCCTACCTGATTATCCCTAGACGTGCACGGTGCGGGTGATTATCTCGTGCATCTAAGGTATTTACAAGCCAAGCCGGCTACCAACTCTTCTCCCTCCAAAGTTCCATGCCGTAAACGTCGGCTCTACTCGATCGGGCCATGACATCCCCAGTGTTGATATTTTTTTTTTTTAGCCGGGACTGTGCGTGGCTAGTATCTTCCATCAATGTGCGTTCTGATGCCAAAACTTTTCCAGACGCCGGAAGAAACTGCATCTTGGCACACACTTCACCTGTAATACATCCCTACGGACTGCGCGTTATAGCCTATAGGGTATGAGCTACTGGGCACAGATCTCCAGTCAGATGGCGCCCACAACTCGGCCTCCTTGCATTCACACATTCGAGCAAACATCTCGAGACTCAAGTAATTTTAGTTGTGCATGTGCGTGGCAGATCTGTGTGATAATGACAAGTGTCTTTTCACGGCCAAACATAAATCAAAGAAGACCAAGTTGGGGAAACAAGCAATCAATGCTGTGCAGGTGTCTATGTATTCCCTAAAGTCAAGTACAAATCCAACGCTTCCATGATCCAACTCAAGCTCAGACAGACAGACTCCTGTGCACCCGTGACCCCGAGCCTCCAAGTCAAAACGCCATATCCAAAAAGTAAGTAAACTCCAATACAAAGGGGCTTCCGACCTCAAAACATAACGCTGCATGGTAATGATGTTCCCGCTTGTGACCTTCAAGCAGAAAGTACAATAGTATAAGCGCTCGGCTTAGTATCCCAATGACTTCATGTCCCCTCCCATACGCCCACCGAACCGCTGAACAACTCATTCCTCGGCCGCGAGTTGGCGCTGGATCTGCAGATCGCATGCCCTTCCCACCTCCCTCTCCAAGAAAACTAGTAACTCCTCGCCGTCCGCCTTATCACAACCCAGATGCAGATACAGTTCCAGTGGATCGTATCCTGTACGGTTCGTCGCTGTGATGTCCAACCCCCACCTCATCAATTTCGAAATGTCTTCGATTGCGTCCGCGGCCGAGTAGTCTAGTACCTTTTGGAAGATTCGAACCGTGCGGTGCAACAAGTTTTCTTCTTCGTTGGGTTCGATGAGATTGGCCATAGCTTTGCGTGAGACAATCTTCTTCCAGCTCCACTTCTGGTTGGAGAGAAAGGCTAAGCCGGCCATTTCGCTCTTCAATGGTGCAATCAGCGGCATACGTATAAGCAGCTTATATAAATGGGACGTATCGTAAGAGAATGCCATTTTGTACGCACGAAAAGCCGCGGAGCGCGAGATATATGCCGCTTGTTGCCGAATATCGTATCTACCGTATTGGATAATCCCCCACACTCGCGGAATCTGACACCAGCGGAGGAAGAATGCGTCTTTCTCCATCGACTTGATCGTCGCACCATTCCTGTACAGGAATTTGAAGAGCCATGCTGGCTGTGCGTCTCGATTGTGCATGACAGTGCTCAATGGCGATGGTAAAAACGGCGCCGGTCTGGTGAGATCCAACCCTCTGTCAACTAAGTGGCTCAGCAACTTCTCGAGTACCTTGATTGCTGGAGGAAATGCTTCCGCGGAAAGGATGGTGTCGATCAATTCATTGAAGACAGTTGAACCAGTCGAGTCGACTTCGTTGATTTCCGCACCGTGATCCAAGAAGAAGTCGATCAGGACCCTCACATCCGGGCAGACCATCGGGTTTTCCCTGTAGTAACAGACGGCAGATATCAACAAGGAGTCTCCCTCTGGGTTGACACTGCCCCCCAACTCCACAAATCTCCGAAGACAGGTACATAATATGCCTTTGAAGTGCCCCGATGGACGTGTCGAGAAATCGAAGTTTTTGAACTCCCTTGGCAAGAGGCGTTTCGAGGAGAGTATTTCTTTTCTCCATGTCGGCCCCGGTCTGAACCGCAAGTTGCATACCTTGGATGCAGCCGGTGCTCAGAGCGACGTGAAGCGGAGAGTCACTTAATATGGCGCAGGGTTCATTGATGTATTCGCGAAACGCATCGAAAAAAAGTTGCCACTGGTCAATCTCCCTGGTCGTGTCGGCAGCTGCGAAGTGCAGAATGGAGACGCGGCCCATTTGGCCACCGTGGGCGCGAAGTAGCATGGCCTCACGACCGGCTCCATGCTCAAGAAGAAGCTGTCCCATTTGTCGGTCGCTTTGTATGAAGGCCAGGAAAATGGGCATCCAAAAGCTAAGTCTGAAGCATACCTCAAGAACTCCCTTGAACTGATCGATTCTTTGCATGAGCCTCGGTGATTGAGTCACTTTCCAGACCCAGCCCACGCCCGAGCAAGGAATATCGTGACGCGCTCCCATGTCCAGTAGCTTTTGTGTAACACGCAAGTTCCCCAACACGACGGCGTAATGTAGGGCCGTTGACCTTTCGTAATTTATCAGGAATCCGTGATGTTGCGGAAATTCCAGCTGGATAGCGTTGACCTGGCCCCCATACCGAGCAGAAATGTCCAGTGTCTTGAGCGCGACTTCGGTTGTTTCCTCGTCCACTGCATGAGCTGCCATCCACTTGATCGCATACGAGCCGCCCTCTTTGGCGTCTCTGGCGTACAGCTCCGGGATAGCGAGTTGATACCAGGTTCGGCAACTCTGGCCCAGGCGAGAAAGTGGTTCTGGGGAAAGGTAAGAAATGATTTCGCTCTTGGTCTCTGGTGATAGAAGGGTCATAAGGCACTTCGAATCGTATAGTTCCTGCTTCCAGGCCATGAAATACGCCTGACGAGAAACGGAACCCATGTTGATGATAACTGTCTGTTCCCTGTTGATTTGGCTTGTCAGGTTTGGCCTTAAGGATGCCGTCCTATGGAAGTTGAAGATCAAGTCGTGAGAGCGGACTCACGCGGCGTGGTATTACTGGATTCTTGGTGTCGAAACGGCGCGTTGTCTTGAAGAGAGAGTGGTGGGAGAAAACAGTAACAAGCAAGAGCTTCTCACGGTCTCTCTTTCCTCTCTCAAGAAGGTGCGTATCAGACATTTGGTTGGCCACGTTTCTTCCAACATTTATTTCATTTGGGTCCATTCACAAAGGGAAGGCATCTCGACGCGAAACGTGTTTTTCTATGAGTCAAACTTCTATGATCCATCGATAAAGCCTACAGATGCGCTTCCAATTCGCCAACAAAGGAAGACGACCCAAGCTTGTAAATCTTAGCACAACTTGTGGAAGAGATCAAACTCCTCAGGGTTCGGGGACCCATCACCTTTTCAAATGTCGAAGATGTCCATTCCATCTCGGGTGTGGATGCGAGCGTGAACGGACATGATGGAGGTTCCTGCGATTACACCACATCAGGAAACGATAGAAAGGTGTTGTTGAATTTCCACCGACACCATCATCAACCGCGTGAAATGCCAATGGCGAATGCTCCGGTCCTACAGATACCGCCTCCTCCAATTTCCACGAGTTCTGTAGGTAAGTAAGTACCTAAGAGGTAATTCGAACACTTCCGTGCTCTAAAATGGAGCCAGTGACATGCATCTGAGCAGATCGTAAAGAGTGGACGTATCATATGAGAATGCTATTTTGTAAGCATCTCTGGCCACGGCAGGTGAGATCTGCTCCGCGTGTTGCCGAACATCGTATTGGTTTCCCGCCCACAGTCGCGGGATTTGACACCAACGAAGGAAGAATGCGTCCACATCATCATCGTGGATCGTCGCTCCCTTCGAGCACAGAAGCTTGAAAAGCCATGCTGGCTGTGCATCTGGTTGCTGTATGACGGTGTTCAATGTCGAATCCCACCCAGGCGACTGTGTGGTAAGGTCTAAGCCTCTGGCCACTAAGTCGCTCAACAAGTTCTTGAGTACCTTTCTTTCCGAGGGCTTTGCTTCGCAGATGGCCCGGACCAGTTGGCTTGCCACGTGTGAGCCAGTCAAGCTGGTTCCATTCGGGTCTGCACCCTGGTCCACGAAGAAATTGATTATGAACATCATATCCGGCCGCATGGCGGGATTCGCCCAGTAATGGCTAATGGATTTTGCAAGAATAGAATCCCCGTCTGGATTGACACTAGCTCCCAACTTCACAAATTCACCAAGACAGCGCATGTGGTTTTGAATCGTCCCATCTTCCGTGTAAATGATGCCAAGTTGTCGAACGACCGCGGCAAGAGGCGTCAGCAAGGATATGTTTCTTGCCTCCATATCCGCCCCCGTCTCTACCGCAGCTTGCATGGCTTGGATGCAGCCGCACTTCAGGGCGGTGTGAAGTGGAGTGTCATTTTCTTCGGTGCAGCGTTCGTTGTTGTATTCGCGAAACCTCTCGAACAGAAAACGCCACTTGAAAATCGCCTCCGTCGTATCGGCAGCCGCAAAATGCAAAATTGAAATGTAGCTCGTAGAGCCAGTGCAGGACTTGGCTATCATAGCTTCATGTCCAGCTCCTCGATCGAGAAGAAGATGGGCCATGGCGGAGTCGTCCTGCATAAAGGCCAGGAAGATAGGGAGCCACTGACCGAATGCGCAGTCTGCCCAGAAGAGGCTCTCGAAGTGATTTAGTCTCCGTGCATACCCCTCCCAGACCCAATGCGCGCCTGGGCAAGGGATGTCGTGACGCGCTCCCATGTCGAGTAGCTTTTCCGCAACTCGCAAGTTCCCCACGGAGACGGCGTGATGTAGGGCAGTCGACGATTCATCCAACGTCCAGTCTTCACACTGTTGTGAGAAATCCGAATTGAAAGCGTTGACCTGGCCACCGAACCGAGCGGAAATCTTCAGCGTGTTCAGCGCGGTTTCAGTTGTTTGCTCGTCAACTGCAGAGGCAGCCATCCATTTCATCGCAAACGAGTCACACTCCTTGGCGTCCCTGGTGTAGAGTTCCGGAAGAGCGGATTGGTGCCAAACTCGGCAACTCTGGCTCAGGTGAGAGACCGATGACAATGGGAGATATGACAAGATATGGCTCTTCGTCTCTGGCGGTAGATCGACGATAGGACATCTCGACTTGCGGAGTTGCCACTTCCAGGCCATAAGCCACGCCTCACGAGCAACGGAATCCATATCGACGGGAACAGCCCGTTTTTGTTGGCTTGCTGATCAGGTGTGCGCGTCAAGAAGGCCGTATTGTGGAAGTAAAAAATTGCGTTATGGTAGCGGATCTCACTCGGCCTGATACACGAAGTTCTCGTCTCAAAAACACTCGTTCGTTCCGAAACGTAAGTGGTGGGGAGCAGCACAGTGCCCCTTCGTTATCAAAAAGACCTTGACGACACTCGATAGGCTCATAACAATTATGTCGAAAAGTTCCCACACAGCCTGAGGTGAGTTGGAGTACAAGTGAGAACGAAAACAAAACGAAACCCAAAGGACAGAGAAGGCACTGCTTTTGTACTCGGAGAAGGTAGATGGTTCGGTATCTGAGGTTGACGATGACCGTGTTGTTCTTCTCGTCTTACCCATGTTCCTCTCTGTGTTCTGCCCGGTACCGTAATGATGGCGTCGAGTGTGTTTCCATGACAGACACGTCTTTTGCTCACTCACAGAATTCGAGCCACAAGTGACCAGAACGAGGAAGGCGTGGCCGACGGGAAGACTCCATCTGGCCTCGTTTCCATTTGCGTTCAGCATGCCTTGCGGGCAGAAAAAAGAACAAGGTCGAGGAAAGCATATTGTCAGGTGTTCGGGTGTCAATAGCACCTGTTCGCTTATGCTTTCCATCTTCCAGACGGAGTTGCAACCCACATATCAGACCCAGCGATTGAGCGACGCGGTGTCCCCGGCTTCGTGTAGAAGACTCAACGTCCTCTGCTGCTGCCCTTTTGGAAAAAGTGGCTTAGTCCCTCGGGCCCATAACTGATGGCACGCGTCGACGGTATTCCGACGTGGTTCAACGTGGTTCAACGTGGTTCAACGTGGTTCAACGTGGTTCAACGTGGTTCAACGTGGTTCAACGTGGTTCAACGTGGTTCAACGTGGTTCAACGTGGTTCACCCTCGAACACGTTTTCAGCCGAGCATGTTCATCGCATGTTCGCAGATAACGCGTTTTTTCTTTCGCAGCGCGATTGTGCTTCCACGTGATTTCATGAGTTTTTCAATTCTGCATTTCTCGGCTGCCGATACGACGGAGGCGATTTCCAGTGGCTTTTTTTTTGTTCGTCGGGTATCGCGAACACAAGAGCGAACGCCGCCACTTCATGTCGCCCTGGAGTGTACTGTGTGACTGCGTCCAAGGCATTCAATTTGCGGTACGGGAGCCTGATGGAGGCAAGAAATGCATCCTTGCTGATGCCTCTTGCCGCGCTGGTTCGACAACTTGATATCCTTCACACACAATACGAGACGATTAAAACCCGCATGAGCTGTCTTCGAGAGTATGTGGAGTCGGACGATAGCGACAAACCAGAGGGAGATTCTGTTCTGGCAAGCGCCATGGGGTTCACCTGCTTGCTGGGCTAGGATGATTTCGATGCGTCAACTCCAAGCAACTTATCGCAGACGTTTGTGTGTTGTGGTGAGTTTATCTAGGGCAAGAGAGGCACTAACGTATCCAACGCGTGGCTCATGATGCTGGGCCGCCTATCGTGATTTGGTGACTGCTGGTTCATCGTTTTCGCTGAGACCTTCACCAGTCCCTCAATCCTCCCTACAGCATCTTGTCTGCTTCGTACGTTCTAGCGTGTTCTAGTGGTGTATCCCGTGTTCGTAGAAACGGCCATCTTGCAATTCCACAAGTTGTCTTCCAATGCTATTGCCACACCCATGCTTGAAGTCGGTCCGCAGACGTTGTTCATGGCGTCAGATTGAAGAAGTCGTTGCTGATTGATCCTGATTCCTCATTATGTACTCTGTACATATGTACATACTCTGTATGTACCTGACTTAACTATGTAGTTAATTGTTGCTGACCCCCCGTTGTGCTTGGAGCAGTGCAGTGGAGCCACAACGCACTTGTTTCGGAACGGGTCAGGCGTCATCCCTCATCCAGCTGCGTCACCCAGGCGGCGGGCTCTCTCCGTCGCTGCATCGTCGCATCGTCACGTTCACGAGCAAGACATGTAATGACCACAGGCATACAACGACGCGCGGAACCACGACTCTCTGCTCGCTCGTAATTTTCCATTGCCTCATCGCCGGTATGCCAGAATAACTACCAATCACCATGCCCAGCAGCTTACTCACGTCTTGAGTACTCAACGCCGGCTCCGCCCCCATACGTCTCTCTTCATCTGCCGCCGTCTGCCATCCAGCGGCTTCAACGCCTGTCATTAATCCGAGCCATTTCTTCCGGCTCGCGCCACGATCCTGTCAGGTTGCAGAAGCATAACGCCCTGTCCGAAGTCACCGCGACCATCATCGCTTCGACTCCAGCGTTACAAGTAAACAGTCAGTCGGAACAACCAAACAGCGCAGTTCCATCATTCAGATAGTCTAGAATGATGGACTATTACAACCAGAGGTCTCGGGACCACACCGAGAGTCCGTATGCGACTCTTCCAGGAACTTCAAAAACAGGCTTCGTTCCGCACCACATGACAGCTATGAAGTCAAATTTGGCACCGGGCATAGAGGTTGCTGGTAGGACTTATGCTATACTCCGACTAGATCGATAGAGCTCTAATTCAGATTTGATTTAGGATGTAGCCCTACCCGGTGGGTTTACGAGCTGCTGAACAACAAGTTCACGATTTGCAACTTGTTCGAACGAGCTCGACATGCACAGCTTCAGAGCACGTATACATGGGATCATCCACACAATCTGGTAATGAATGGAAACCAAAGCTTTTCCACAGATTGCTCACGAGTATTATCCACAATTTGTCTGGACTGTCATTTCCACTTTGTCTTCAAGATGGGATGGGATTCAGCCCACGGCGATTCACTGTGCCACCCATCACAAGCATCGTGGCCGCTACAAGACCATCAGTTCCCATGGCATCATCTGGTATGGGTCGGTTCAGGATCGGATTCTGACATTGGAAAGGACAGCACCAAATACCATCCCCTTCTAGCGAGAGAGAATTTTGTTTGCTCAGCGCCACCGTGTACCTTTCAGCTCACACTTGAAGTGTCTGAACCTCGGATGCATCAATCGTGGATCGAACTGTTGTCGGATCGCGGAACTATTGTTCAACAGCTGACGGTTGCGAGAGAACAAGAGCCTGAGCGTTATGAAGGCGTTGTTCCGGGCGATTGGGCTGATCAGGCACCATTGAACCTTAACACGTATCTCAAGAATCTCTTGGAGTGTTCCCCGGAAGATACCAGAATTATATCGAAGAGGAACAGGCGCTTCCAAGTTCTATTTGGGCCTCGATGTTATGACATGTTTCGAGAGCTGCATTTCACTGAAAAGATTGAGACGAGAGCTGGAGTTGATGAAGGCTCCTTCACTCCTTCGCCTCCGCCACCTCCGGGAGGACCTTCTGGATCTACCGAGATAGGCACATTCAGATCTTACTTAGAGGATATAAGGTCTGAGGTTCAGTGCCTGATTCACAAGGCGGGTCAGGTAGGCGAAAGGCCAACCATAATCACGCCAGTACTTCACGCGGACCTGGGGTGTGAGCAGGCTGTCAGTCTCTCTTCGAACGCTAATGTCGTTGCCATGGCCGACGCGCCGAGGTACAAACTTATCGGTGTGCTTCCGAATCAAGGCAGAGAAGCGGTGGTCAATGCTTACAAACGTCAATGGGAACTGTTACCGAGCCGCCGAAAGGATTTGGTTGAGAGCCTTATGGGCATCGCAAGCGATACAATCGACGAATTACTCTCTGATTATGCCATTACACAGTCTTCAGTCTTTGATAATCAAGCACACATACCCGAATTGAACGACGATGGCTCCCTGGTACCGCAAGCTCTCAATTACCTAGGTCTAAACTCTCACCATACCTACAGCGCAGATTCTGTAATTGAGGCGTTTAGACGGAAACTTGCGCAAAGTCCTGCAGACGCGACTACGGCAAGGTCCATGCTACTCGTAATTGTTCAAGCTTCAGACAACGACTTGTATCAAGCGCAACTGCTGATGGAGGTTGATGCAAAGATGTCGTTGGACACGAGCCTGGCGGTTCTAGAAGTCAGGCATGCAGACGGTCCGTGGCCATTAGTATCTGATGCCGCCAAAAGAAAGGTTCGATTAACCCTATCTTGTCCCTTCCTCCTACCATTCCATACAGTATAACCTCAAGGCTCACAATAAGCGCAGTTGGAGGCGAGCAAGAGTAAGGACGAGAGTCAGGTATATATTGATGCCGTGGAAGCCATCGCAGATCATACCTACTCGCCAGCTCTGAGGCAAGCTGCCTTGGAAATGCGACAAGAGAATGGAATGCTGGGACTCAAAGAGAACAGTTCCGTCGACGAAAGCAAGGCTGTCGACTTCACAATTCCAGTCGGTCTACACAATATCGGAAACACATGCTACCTGAATAGTTTATTGCAGTATCTCTTCACCGTCAAGCCCGTTAGGGATATTGTATTCAATTACGAGAATGTCAAGCTCGCATTGACGGATGATAGCGTCAGCTCGCGATTGCTAGGGGGCAACAAGATGCAGATGGATCGGGGAGAGGCAGTCGTTGCTCAGGCATGTAAGTCTTTGCAATTTAGTGGTCAACAACGCAGAATTTCAGGCTTTCGAGAGCTGACTAAACTTCCAGTTGCCAAGGAACTGTCGGAGCTTTTCAAAAATCTCATGGCGTCGAAACATGCTGCGACGAAGCCCTCGCAGCGTTTAGCAAACGCCGTCCTGTTGTCGACACATACCCTGCTGCGGAATCCTCAGTCATCTGCAGAACCGTTCAACGAAACCGACCCGCCTCCTCTGCCTGAGCGTCCTTGCCCGACACCGCCCTTTTCGAAGCCCATTGAAGACGTCGAAATGACAGGCCTCACTGCGACTTCTGTACCCGAGACCGCGGAAACAGCTAGCAATCCCAGTTCCATGACCCTAATTGATCGTGAAGAGGGACACTCAGATCTCTCACACGAGCGGATGGACAAGGTTCCGCCAACTGTGCATCCTGGCCGAGGTGCGGAGGCTCAAGACCTGGGCAATGCCACGAAGCTTGGAGCCCCTCCACGAGTTGCTGGCCAATTAGAAGATACGCAAGTAGCAGAGTGCTTGCCAGCTGAATATCACGAGCACCTCACGCAAGACGTAGAAATGACTGATGCCGCCGCCGAACCAGAAAGCGTCGATCAGAAGGTCCTCAACGCTCTCGAGCATCAGAAGAGATCATCCGGCACGGATCAACAAGACGTCGAGGAAGTCATGGGTAGCATTATCAATCGTCTTCAAGCTGCCATCCAGCCCAGTTGTGTTGACGAAAAAACTGGAATTCAACTTGAGAAGATTATGGAAACATTCTTCGTGACAACCATCAATTACACCAAAAAGTTCGATGAGAAAGAGTACCAGTCAGAAATCAGTTTTGATCGCGCCATTACAGCCTTTCCTGCTCCTGACGGAGCGTGCTCGTTGTACGACGCTCTTGGCCGTAACTTTGATCAGCAAATCCTCGAGGAGAGCAAATTGTCGAGATACACTTCCATCAAGGCGTTGCCGCCCGTTTTGCACATCCTCATCCAGCGATCCCAATCCATGGGTAGCAAAAACGGCAACGCAGTGGTTATTCCCGAGACACTATATATGGACAGATATATGGACGCTCCGCATGACTCACCTATATTCCGACGTCGGGTGGCAGCTTGGGCTCTCTCGGATCGTATACATGATGTCAAGGCGCAAATTGCCAAGATCGACAACCATCCAAACTACCTATCGTACCTGGAGGACTGTTCGAGAGGGGCCATGAAAAGTGTCGAGTCCTTTGTTGAACATGGCGCTACCGATCCGACAATTGCCGCCGGCGGTGAGACAACAGAAACGAGCCGGTCTGCACAGGAAGAGAGTTGGGACTTTGATGGGCCTGTCGACGACGATTTCCTTTTGGTTAATCCAGTCACCACCGCGTCCGACTCAGAACAGTCAATACATGTGGAGTCCAAAGCACTGAGCATTCGAGCGACTGATACGGCTCTTCGCCAGATGATGGAAAACGAGCTGCAGCAGAGGGAGCAAATGCTTAAGGAGCAGCAAGACAGTCTCAAGGGAATGGCTTATCGCCTACATGCAGTCATATGCCATCGCGGCCAACTGATGTCGGGCCATTACTGGGTATGGATCCATGATTTTGAGGACAACGTCTGGAGATGGTACAACGATGACGATGTGAAGGAAAACAAGGACACAAAAGAGGTTCTAGAAACGCTCAGCAGTAGTGGCGAACCCTACTTCCTCTGCTACGTCCGAGACGAAGACAAGGTGAAGTTTGTCAATGTTCCCAAGCGGCAACCTCCTACGTCTTCCCAAACGACGCATGTCTCACCGTCTTCAGAAATGGTGATTGATCGAGAAGCGCACGCGGGTTCTCTGGAAGAAAGTTTGCTTCCGGGAGCTGCTTCTGCTGGTGATGACGATGATGGAACAGCGTCGAGTACCCCGAAAGCATCAGCTACCACCAATGTTTCTGCCATCACTACTGTGACAGAGATTGCCGAACCAGACGCTGAGACAGCACATGAAGGAAGGATGAACGGACACTTATAGTTCTCGTTCAGAGAGACTAGCGGTCATGGTTCTTTATATTTTAAAACTCTGCTTTGTTAGGATAAGGAAATTCTTTTAGCGCCTCGCGACTGGTAATCATCATCGGCGGCAGCAAGTCAACTCCAGCAATGGGGCATTCCAAGACTCTGTGACTCTGGTTCGGGTCGTCTCATCTTTTTTTTCTTTTTCTTTTCTTTGCCTACATCTTCCATTCAAAGTTTCTGCAGCGCTTGCGTACATGATAAAACATAGGAGGGAGAGCTGGTCGCGCTCGGGATCAAATGCAAGGCCGGATATATATATATTATCCCACCACAAATGCTGCTCTCCAGAGACATCGACGTACAGCCGCGAAGCACAAATCTCTGCCATGCAGTCGTGAATGTATCGTGCCCTCATTGGCATATCTCCTAGATATGCATGTTTCGTTTACACGCCAACCTACAACACGCCAATCTACAGTGATCCCAACCTACAGTGATCCCAACCTACAGTGATCCCAACCTACAGTGATCCCAACTTTTTTCTTACCTTCCCTTGAACACCGGCTTCCTCTTCTCCTGAAACGCCTTAAGAGCCTCATCCCGATCCTCAGTAGCCACCACTCTCTCATACATCTCAGCCTCCTTATCCAGTCTTGCCCACCCCACAGCCTGCAAACCCGCCCGAATCGCCACCGGGCCACCCTCGCAAATCTCCTGCGCCAGCCGAACTGCCTCAGCTAATGCCAACTTCCTCGCCCCCTCAAGACGCGCGCCTTCTTGCCGTTCATCACGATAATCATGCCCCCCCTCCTCCTCCTCCTCCTCCTCCTGCCGCTTCTCCGAAACACCAGCAACCTCGACCAACCGATCCGCCAAGCCTAGAAAGTACGCCTCCGAGGCAGAGACCCGCCGCCCTGTAAGAATCAGGTCCCGCGCGCGGGAGAAGCCCACAATGGCAGGCAAGCGCGCCGTACCGCCCGCACCGGGAATAATACCTAGACGGGTCTCGGGAAGACCGACGACGGCGTTGGAGGAGAGTACGCGAAAGTGCGTAGAGAGGGCCAATTCGAGGCCCCCGCCAAGAGCGACAGATGAGATTGCCGATATAGTTGGGATTTGGACTTCTGAGAGGTCTGTGAATGTTGCGCGGAGGGTGGCTAGGAACTCTGTCGTTCTGAGGGGGGGGGTTTATTTGTTAGCCATTTTTGTTTCATCTACCTACCTACCTAGCTACAAACTAAACTAACATGATGCTTAATCTGGGTCCTTTTTTTTTTTTTTTTTTTTTTTTTTTTTTTTTTCTTTCTAGCAGGATATCATTTCTTTGCCCCAGTGGAAAGGGGCACACAAGACATTAAGACAAATCGTCCAGGGGAAGGGGGGGAAGGGGGGGAAGGGGGGGGGAATAATAACAACGAACTCTTTAGGTGTAAATCCCCTGCGCTCCTTCAAATCTGCTCCCGCGCAGAAACATGCATCCACAGCACTGGCCAATACCAACGCCCGTGTGGGGCCGAGGTTCGCGTGCTGGTCTTCTAGGTGCAAGCCCGTTTCCTGTCCGTCGGGACTATATTGCTTTTGCACGTGGTTTACCTCTGTACGCAGTGCTGCCAGGAGGGCCCTTGAGAGGGCATTGCGGGCTTTCGGTCGGTTGAGTTCGAGGATGCGGATGTGGCCGGTCGATGGGGCGGGGAGGTTGGTCACGCGGATGAGGGGTTCTTCGGTTTGGGTTGAGTAGGAGAGGCAGAGGCGGTTGTGAGCGTGAGCGTGAGCGTGACGGAGCTGCTGGAGGTGGCGCAGGGGGCAGAGATGGAGACGAGGAGGCATTGATGTGTCTTTGTGTGCGTGTGTTCCGGATTCACTGTGCGCTTTGCTTGTCTCCCGCCTGGGATTTGTTGTTGTTGTTGTTGTTGTTGTTGCTATCGTTCTTGGAGGGCGTTGTTCAAGAGAGCTTGGTTCGTCATGGGACGCACGGGAGTCGCTGGTTCGGCATTGGGCGGCTTTGGAGGATGGCCACTGGTGACGTCGGGGACGGCTTCCATCGGTACAAGGACGAACTTTACAGCGTACACCCAAAATTGCGATACATATGTACATACATACAATGACATGTACGTGTGACAGTGAAAGGATTGGCCCGCGGCTACTGCATGAACCCTGTCGTGGAAACTCCCGTCGATTTTTGTGTCTCTTTCCACGTCTTTTCTGCCTCGTCCTTCGATATGGGTAAAATCCATTTGGATGGCACTGTGAGCTGAGCACATAGGCGGCACCCCTCGATTTCTTCAGTAATGTCGCGAAACTTCTCCTTGGATACACCGAAGCTGCGGCACCACGTATCGAGGTCTGTGTTCATGGTCTGCCAAAGTTTCTCGATTTTAAGCAGACCCCATCCTTCGTGAAAAGACGTCGAAGAAGACACAGGAATGACTGGAATTTCCACGACAGGGTCCTAAGTTCTAACATCATCGACGCTGGTGCGCAGTAACCCTAGGCCAGTCCTTTGAAATTCTGGGGAGGAAATAAAGAAGAGAACTCACTGCTTCCCTCGTGCCTACTTATATACATAAACTATGATGATGGCATCCCCAAGAAATCCTTCTCTACACGGCCTTGCCATCGTTCTATGACCCTGATGACCTCACTGTTGGTCCCTGACCCTGCTGGTATGGCCTTGTCCTTGTCATAGCTTCTGTTTCTCCACCGACTAAGATCCAGCTCATCACACTTCCTAACGTTTGACAATCTTATTCTAAACGTTAAGGTCGGTATGCCATATAAAGCTTGAGCTGCCCCGTCAGAAAGATGGTCTTCAGAGCGTTAAAAGGTGCCCCGGGTCGGTTGTCTAGCTTTGCGAAGAGCTATCTACATACCACAGGGACTCTCGCAAACAAAGATCTTCCCGGGTTTCCAGCAGGCACACATGCGGCTCACGCCTTCCCCAATTGCCATGCGAATTGCGTCCATCGTTTCCATTTCTGCTAACGATCAAGGTGTTCCCTTATGCGACGTGAAAAAATCTTGTAGTCAGGTAAGTCGGAACGAAATCCTGCCCGCGATTCCCAATCGAGTCAATCCTCATCCGAAGCGTGAAGGGGCTGTGACTGGGCTTCTGCCCGCATCCGCTTTTCGTATAGATGAGTTACTGAACCACGGCACGATCGCCAAGAACCTGTATGCCGATTCGTCGGACTTCTACTGAGGATCCTCGCCTCATCAAGCACTTTCGCATTCTCGCAGAACCGAGACTTCGTCAGGATCCCGAAGGGTGGGCTTAAGAAGTGGGTTCGGCACGCGGGGAACAGCATGCTGTGCCCTCAATATGTGCCCGGGTATTTGAAGCCGCAAATGCCTCTTATCCGTGCAGCTCGTTTTCGAGGCAAACACCTTTTCGTGCGCCAGTTCAGGATACATTCTGGCCTGTCTCCGGGAAAGAGTACTCGAGGAACGGTATACAGTTCATGAAGAGCACGTGCGAGATAAAAACAAATGCGGAGAGGAAGCGAGCTCGTGAGTACATAGTCCATTGGTGTATGAGTGACGCTATGAAATGCATCGGCGGAGAAGAATAATGTTGACTGCAAATGCTGCAGTGCTGCTTGCAGTCGTAAAGCATCATCTACTCATCTACTCAAACCGGTTCGGATCTGATGGAGACGGCCCATCCAACTTTCCCGCCCGAAACTCAAACCGCGAGTTCTCCCTCTCCCGTAAAAAGTTCTCGATTCTATCGTTCCTGGACAGTCCTGATGCAGCTGCTCTGCTCGCACGCGCCTCGTCCCACAAAGCCCCGTCCTGTCGTTGCCTAGAGTAAGTAGCCATCATGTCTGCTTCTTCGCTGCTAAACATGTGTGCCAGCGCGCCAATCATGCACATGCAGACCACGAGTGTCGCATACGTGCCATTGCTCATGGGCGACTCGCTGCTGGTCTTGCCCTCTCTCTCGTTCCGCCAGCGCTCCCAATCTTCCCAAGTGGCGTTGCGAGATGCATTCCCGGGCTTGGATTTCCATTCTTTATCGGCTTGGCGGTAATCACGTGGTCGTCGGTCATTGTTCCAGCCGATACCGTGATTGTCATACAAACGGCGCTTGTCAGGATCGCTTAATAGATCGTTGGCGGCAACGATGAGGCGGTATCGCTCAAGCCGAGTGTCATTCGACAGCTTCTGGGTCGTGGCGGATTGGCCAGATCCCGGTGCATCATGCGTATCGGGATGGTATAGCTTGACTAGTTGGTAGAATCGGCGTTTCGTATACGGTGCGCCGTGCTGTATGCCTAGTATTTCGTAGGGAGTCGGATGGGCTGTCCGAGGCCACGGCGGAAGGGCATCTGATGAGTCACTCGATGTAGATGATTGCGTAGCATAACATCGCATAATACTCCTTCCGCATCGTGCTAGATGATGAGAAGAGCGGCAGGAAATCCTATGTAATGGATTGTTGCGGGTGGCGAAGCCGAGGTGTGTTGGAGATGAGTATAAAGATGCGAATCGAGATATGAAGCGCGCGGATGTGTAGACAGTGACGGTTGAGTCTTTCAGCGCCATCGTTGAGGGAACAAACTCTATCGCCTTGATGGCATCTATCATCCGGGAGGGGGCTTGTCGTATTCGTCGGTGACGCTGATGCCGAGGGGCAAGTGATGAATGCAGTTATCCAGCTTTCCCAGCTCGCGTGCTTCGGACCTTTGGTGGAGTTCGGACTAGCCCGATTTGAAGGAAGCAACGGCGCCATTATTTTCCCACCATGTACTCCGTAGTTATGTACCTAGTTGTCGTCATCTTCATCGCCCAGGGAAGCAGCTCATGTCCCAAATCGCGGGATATTGTCAAGCGCTGCACGTGACAGCTGTGGACCCACTGGACGAGATGTAGCTAGAAGCTAGAGCTTTCTTCTCTCTTCTCTATCTTGCTTATTCTCAATCAATACATTCGAATCGATAGTGTTTCGGCCTACCCAAATTCCTGTGCTTTGACAGATATTAGTGTGTCGAGGCTCTGCCAAGATATCACTCCAAGCACAAGGTGCTCGACCAAATCGCCAACTCATTTCACCTTGACGCGGCCAAGTTCGAGGTTCAATCTTGGTCATTGTGTTCCATCGTCTGGTCTGGAAATATGTTGCATCATTGAACTCTCAAGCAGCACAGATTTAAGTAGGTATAGTGTACAGCTTCATCGTACAATTACGAATGTCGTCGAGAGCAGCGCTTGTATCTCGAAAGACCAAATTCCCTCTCAGAAAAAAATCTCACGATCTCTTAATCTCCTCAGCCGCGCCAGCTGCTTTGCCCTGTGCACGAGCAGCAGCACCCTTAGCCTGGCCTTTCAACTCCTCCGTCTTGCCCTGCGCCTGGCCCTTCAATTCCTCAGCCTTGCTCTGTGCCTGACCAGTCTTCTCCTGCGCCTGGCTCTTCACTTCCTCTACCTTCTCCTGCGCCTCTCCCGTCATCTTTTGTGCCTTTCCCTTCAACGCTTCTGCCTTTCCCTGCGCCTCGCCCTTGAGTTCCTCAACCTTGCCCTTTACTTGACCCTTCAGTTTTTCGGCCGTGCCCTTGTTTACCTTCAGGACTTTTTCAGCACCCTCCTTGACTGATTCTTTTGCGGAAACTATTCAATCACCAAATGACGTCAGTGACACATACCGCCGAGGACTACGTAGTGTAAGAAACGGTGTGAGCACGCACCAGCGGCATCGATACCAGGAATAACGACGTTGTCGGTGACAGCCCGATCCACCGTCTTCAGGCCATCCTTGACACTCTCTGTGGGTGTCTTTCTCCACGCAAGCGACGTGCTGAACGAACGGGGTGCCTGGACAGCCACACGTCTGCTCAATGGCAGGGCGGCTCGGAAAATTCGCTCTGTGAGGAAAGACATGGTGAGAATTGATGTGCCTGCGTGACGAGGATGAGATGATTTGTTGTGAAAAGTCTCGAGTGTGGTACAAAGTAATGGGGCAATGGAAAGCAGCGGAAAGCTTGTCCTTTATAAAGAGTGAGTTCTGTTGTGGCTCCAGCTTTGCCGGAATGACGCTGTTGCAGAGGAGAACCAAGACTTGGTGCGAGGGTAATGATGTCATTGATGTCATGACAACGACATTGACAAGCTTGGTTGCTTGCGGGGCAAGTCCTCCTACAATTCGTGGGGAAGGCGCTGCCCTGTGCGAGGCTATCCAATGACGCACTGGGGCTAATCGAGATCCGGGCAGGAAGGTTTTCGATAACGGTCTTTTTTGTTTTGAAACGGGGTGGTCTAACTATGTAGTCGACTTGCCGGACTAGCTTACGAGATGTTGACAGCGCAGTGTCACTTTAGCCCCCTTTTTTTTCTTCAGCTGCTCGAATACATGATGATCCTGGTAATAACAATGCATCGAGATGCGAACTTCAATGTTTACAAGTCACCGTTCTTCGTGACACGGTCTCTCATAACAGTCTCAGCAACCACAGGATCAATGCGCTCCGCTGGCCCCAATCTCAGCATCCTTCCGACGAGATACATTAATTTTCCTTGGGGAAACTTTTTGTAATTCACAAATTCTCGCAGCACTTTCTCCTCGCCCGTCACGGCTGCCTCAGCAAGCTGGCGGTATTCTTCACTCGAAATTTCATGAAACCAAAGATCGTTCGCGTCAATCGTCTCAGTGATACCGCCCTGGAGCTGATCCAGATAAATCGACCAAAGAAGCTCCTTGGCGACTTTTCCTGTAATTCGTTTGTGACTCAGATGATGAAGCAATTGGGCTAGGTCGGATGCAGGGACCTGTGCGCATTCTCCGTCATCTGTAAAGTGAAAGTTCGCTGCTAGAGGTCCAGCTTTGTAGGTGGCCAATCGCCCAAGCTCATGCAAAATCCAGTTGGAAGTGAGAGTGGCATAACTCTTGAAATCCGGTACCGTTGTATCGAGTGACCCCGAATTTTCTGCTCGAAAGGCATTTTGAAGGGCTTCCAGCACTTTGTAATAGTATTGTGCACGGGTTCCGTTATCTAAAGTGATGAGCGCCAAGGCATCTCTGGGACTCAATCCATGCTCACCAATCAAGGTGTCGAGCTCGATATCTGGTAGGACTGGTAATGAGCTTCGAAGGTGGTGGATCAAATCATTACCGATGACAAGGGGCGCAATGTCAGGATCAGGCATGTATCGGTAGTCGACGTCGCCTTCTTTCCCTCGCAGCCGGCGCGTTTCTTTTGATCCCAAAGTCCATCCTCGCGTCTCGCTAGCAATCACTTCGCCCGCTTCCAGTTCTCGGATTTGACGATCCCTCTCGGCAATGATAGCATCCTCCACCGCCTTGATGGTGCTGATGTTTTTAATCTCCGTTCGCGTTCCCAGTGCTCGCGACAGGTCATTCGTTTTTCGAACAGACACATTCACATCGACTCTGAGCCCACCTTCCTCCATTCCAGAAACGCATGCATCGACCGTAGTGAGAAGTAACTGGACTTTGCGTACAAATGCAGCAGCGGTGCGCGGGTGGTGCATATCCGGCTCCGTAATGATCTCTATGAGAGGCACCCCGACACGATTCATGTCTAGCCAATGCCCAGTTCCAGACTGCGCCAAGGTCTTCGCAGTATCTTGCTCAAGCTGCATCTGTTTGATCCTCACATTAACACTTTCGCCATCCTCGGCGGCAATGCCATCTCGAGCCGTTATGGTAACATCACCGTCTTTAGCAAACGGTTTGTAATACTGCGTAATTTGGTATCCGGAAGGCTGATCCCACCAAAAGTAATGTTTTCTGTCGAAGTGGCTCACTGGATTGATCTCACAGTTGAGGGCCAGCGCAGCTCGAAGAGCCGGTATTAAGCTCTCTTTCTGGAACAGGGGTTGGCTGCCTGGCATTGACACGTCAAACAATGCCACGTGAGAGTTTGGTTCGTCGTTGAACGATGTGGTCGCAGAGGAGAATAGCTTGCGGCTCGCATTAAGCTGCGCATGGATTTCAATGCCGACGGTCAGCTCCCATCCTTCCACGGTCTGAGAGTTGCCTTTCGACTTTTGCTTTCCCTGTTTCCTTGCCAGTTTCGCCTCTTCCTTCAGCTGTTTCCGCAGAGGTACTGTGAGGTCCGTCGACTCTGCAGCCGGCGCCGCAGATGGCATATGATGTAGGGCGCGTAGCCTGTTATGCGGCGACAGGGTCACACCGCTGCGTCCAAGGCCACGGCAACTGGCTAAGCAGCCTCGCTGTGGGAGTCTCCCCTCGAGGAGATATCTGCCGGCTTCTCCAATTCGGGCTCGACTCATTTTGTCCTTCAGATGAATAGTCTTCCGTTTTTTTGTCAATCGCAATTGGACTTATCGCTGGATGCAACGTCTAAGGAAATTCGCCGTTCGATAATAGCTTGCACCGTCGTTTTGCCTCGTTGCCGCGACAAGGTTCCCTGGATGGAGCAGTGCGTCTTTGAGTGGCCAGAAGGTCAGAATAGGCTGCAGGATGCATGAATGTGCAGGTGCGAAGTGCTGGTGCTCTTTGTCTCGATGCAAGTTAAGTCGCAGACGCGAATATGGACAGTGACAAAGAACCAACGGCCTCGGAGTTCTTTTGACATGCAAGATGCATAAGTATTGTGGGCCCCGACCAATGATGGATGGCCTTCTCAAGCGGGTCCCAAGTCTTCTACCTAAGCCACTTTTCTTCTTCAAACGGTAAACCTCCTCACTCTTGCGCAATTAGGTTCGGAACCATAGTCTGGCTTGAACCTCCAACCAACATTGATGCTTGGCGTCGAAAGCCCACTCCTGATTTTCGACCCAGCATAAAAATGCATGAGCGAGCACTCAGCTCGGCCAACGAAATCACCAGCCTCCCGTCCACCATTCCCAGGGTTGCTCGACGTTGCTTCTCCTCCATCACTGTGAGGAGTTGGGCTACAAGTGCGCGTCGGGTATCGTTGGGTATGCCTCGAAAGATGTTTGTCATAGGCATTGGCATACGCTAGAGAGCGGAAAGGCTTCGTGATTCTGTCTCTGGATCGTCAGGTTGTTTGCCACCTGTATCGTCATTGAGTCAACGCCCAAAAAATGCCATGGCTTGGAGAACGATAACTTGGGCTCTTGGTGATCAGCAAGCACCAAGCCAACCAAGTGTATGTACGTATGGTTTCATCGTGTCTGCGCATCTCGCCCGCAAGGCAGGGATCGCGTCTATGGCTGCGTCTTTGTCTGCCACCGTCATCGCGCATAAATGCATACTGTATGTGTCTCTGATCCATCTACACGTGTCATGGCCTCACTGTGCGTCGCTTTGTGACCGATAATGTGGCCTCCTTCACTCGCATTACAAGGTCTTTTCGGCCCGCTTGAGGTGTCCTCGAGGGGTGTATAACGCATGTCACAGTGTGATGGCATGTGTGTACCCCGTTTTGCTGAATTGATATGCAGGCTTTAGTGATGCGACATCGAATGAACTTGCTGGCCTTCCCGTACTGTGCACACAAGCGCTTCTGTTCATTATATGGCTCATATGCCCTCAGTGTTTAAGGGGTTAGCCGGGCTGGTATTTTAGCTGGTTGATGGCCTTTTTTCCTGGTCTCGTCGCTGACTGTCCTTGGTGCTCCCCCAAATTCTCTCTTTTCTTCTGCTTTTCCCTCACTACATGCGACTCTACTTGCGCATACATGTATATGGCACAAATTGCGAACGTAGCATAAACTTTCCCAGGCCATCGTCACGATGAGTGGGAAAAGTTACGACGACGAGGCCGCAGACAAGTCGGCCACCGTTTCCGATACAGAGCATGGCGAGCACGACGAAGTGACCTTTTTGGCACCGCAATATGAAGCGGAAGATCCATCATCCCAACAAGATGGCTCCGAATCAGACGAGCCACCAGGGTCTACTCTGGATGCCATATCGTCTCTCGCCTCGGTTCAGACACCACCATCTTCAGTGGAAATTTTATCTCCTCAGCCATCACCTCATGTGCCCAGCAAAAATCTCATGACAGCTACAGTAGAAGATTGGGAAGAGAACAACACCCGTGACGATGCCGAGCTCACTCCACCATCGTCATTCTGTGTGACCACACCTCCTTCAGTTGAGGCAGCACTCGACCCAAGCGCACAAGAAAAGACCGTCAAAACTGCCAAACCAGAGACATGCACGCAAGACCAGAGGAAAGAGCCACATGGAGGGAAGGCCGAGCCCGCAGCCCCTATCCCACAGAGTGCTCAGCAGAACACGTCGAGGCGTCGACCAAGTGTCATGGATTACCTGGTCACACAGGGCCCTGTCAAGTATCCGACATCGGCGTCGGGAGCAATCAGTTCTACATCTTGCAGAGTAGCTTCAGAGAGCCAATGCTGGCAGAACAACGATCAACCACCCGCTCAATGGGGGCAGCCTCAGCCAACTCAATGGGGACAGCCTCATCCACCTCAATGGGGGCAATCTCATCCACTTCAACGGAGTCAGCCTCCCCTAGCTCAACGGAGTCAGCCTCCCCTAGCTCAATGGGGACAACCTCCCCTAACTCAATGGGGGCAACCTCTCCCTCCTGGCTACCAAGGGGAAGATAGGAAGCAACAGTCTGGATGGACTGCTCAACAACCCGCTTTTGCGTCGGTCGACACATCCGTGAATGATCACGACGATCGTGGCTCAGAGGCATCATACAAGACGAGCTTCGGCCAACCCTGGGAGCAGAATGGCCTGCCTGCGTTCTCATCAAATTGTAGCGTGTCAAACAATGACAATTTCTCAGAGATGTACGCAAGTCAGGGTTATCCTGATCTTGCCAGCCGTCTGGACAACATGGCGCCCAGCGGCTATCATCTCTTGGCCACGAAACTTTCCGGTGATTCATGTGGCCAACCCGTCGCACCGATCTACCGTAAATTCGATGCTCTGACTCATCGTCTGTTGCTGTACATGCAGGATGAGATTTCAGATTTAGAACGCCAGCTCATCTCTTTAGAGGCCAAGGACACGGCCACGAGATGCTATGCAGGCGGCGTTATGCCAGCGTCCCAGCGGCACGATCGCTGGACTAACAGCAACCTGGCGCACCAAAAGACAGAAATCCTTGGCCTCATTGGCTACAAACTGAGTCAATACAGTAAGTAAGCTGTTCAAATATCACGAACCTCTTGTCCTATTTGGATCGCAGAGCTGACAATCTGACAGACCATGTTCTTGAGTCATTCTGCAAAGTACAGGACATTCCAGCACCGACGTGGCGAGACATTCACTTGTACAAATCTTACCTTGCCACGAGCAAGCTGATTGTAGATGACGAAACACGCTTTCTGGATGCGTCAAGCGACCTCATCTCGCTCAACACGCAAGGCCTGCCTGCCGACGATTTGAACACCACCGTCCAAGAACAAACGCCAATGCCAAATGCAGCCGAAGAAGAGCCATTCCACGGCTTTTTCAAAGATCATCTCAGCTCACCATCTGTAGGGCTTGATCACGGTATCGTACGCAGGCCTGAAAATGCACTGTTTGTGCGACTGACTCTTACTTGTATCTGCATGGTACTTGTGCCCATCATGATCTTTTCGGTCATACCTAGCTTCGTAGCACGCATGGCAATCGTTCTCCTCATCGTACTCAGTGTCAGCATCGTCATAGAACACTTGGGTTTGCTGCAAGAGGTCGAACGGCACAGAGAATGGATGGCGTATTTTGGGTTATACTGTGGTGCGATGGCTGTCTTGGCTAGAGCAGTGAATTGATTGCTCGGCGTTGCTAGGAGGCTACCCGGAGTACCTTATATCTTTTTTTTAATCTCTCTATATCCGGTACTATGGCCTGCACACGGTAGATTATGCTGCATTTTATGCGTAACGATGGGACGAATAGAAATAAACAGAGAGACCTGAACGTCATCACTTTTCAACGATAATGGGGGATCAGAGACCTGCCTTTTGCCATGCCTGCTATTTTGATCTCTTCAGATTTGCTTGAATCTATTGTTCAGAGGCCAGCAACTTGTAGAGTAAAGTTCCTCGTGGAAAGATGGCAAGTTTTACGAGGTGCCCAAGTACGTACACAGCGTGCTGCAACGTTTCAAGAAGTCGAGATAGCTGACCCCACAGATTTGCCTAATTAATAATCTAATAACGGCAGATCGATCAACATCATTCGGGCGAATGGTTTAGTGGTATAATACTCCCTTAGCATGGTTTCTCCGTCTGGGAGTGGTCCAGGGTTCGATTCCCTGTTCGTCCATAGTTTATTTTTGGTGACCTACCCCACTTACCCCAGGTACTGTCACCGAATGAACTTTTTGAACTTTGTACTGCGTATGTTCTCGATGGATCATGAATGATGGGACTGTTCCATTTCAATTATCTACGCTCCTTGGCCCGTCGACAGAGCTTAGAAGAGTCATTTTACCCTTTGCACGAGCCTCGAAGTCTTTGCCGAGAGAGCTGGAGACCTCGCTTTCGCTATGCAAGTTGTCACTGCTTTGGCGTCGGTAAAAGAGCAGTGGACCTGTTGAAGAGTTGTAACGTGGTCTCGTCGTGGTCTCGACCCCAACACATGCAAAAGAACCAAAGAGACAAACAGATTCGCAGCATTTAATCGCCCCCTTTCGCGATAGCACATGGATCATGATGTCCGGAGCGTTGGGGCAGCAGATGATGTTGTCCAGACTCCTCATGGTTATCGCCCAGAGCCGCCACCACCCTCTCGGGCCTTGGCAGCGTCAATGTCGTCTAAGCGGTCGAGCCGGAGGCGGCCAAGGCACGTAACGAGTGCCGAAACATCTACAGGCCGGCTATAACAAAATGGAACTCTTGGTATGTATCACTCACTTTCACCGCTGGAGGACGTGTGGAAGGTCTGCCGAAGCATGCTGGACGCGGAAGCAACGGGCGTCAGAAACACCGTCGTCAAGTTACAGCGCCACACACAGAAAACCATCAAATCGAAAATTTGGACAAGTCCGTCAAAAGCCAGTCCAAAAGGCTCTCCGAACCCCTTCCCCCGGAGCGGCTTCGTGGGCGTCCATCGCCGCAAGGGGCGTTCCTGGTTCTTCGGGACCGCGCAGTCACCCCTCCCGCCCAATGGCAGTCCGCCCACGAGTACATAGAGAAGTGCTAGAATTACGCCCAGAGAGCCCGGAGACGTTAGGAGACACAAAGGACAGAGAATATTCGGCACCTAGCCTGCGAAGCGGATATACCCGTAGCCCAGGGCCGCGTTACGCGGGGAGAGAAACGGCGCACGTGAAGACAGGTAGTCTCCAAAACAACGGCCAGGGTAAAGGAGCTATGGGCTCTCGCAGAGAGAAGACGGAGGCTTTCCAGAGAGACTTTTCCCTTCTTCCACGGCCTGCGCTATCGATCTCGATATCTTCAGCTGAGTCGTACTGATCAGACTTGATGCTGGCGACTTGCTCTTCTGGCTCTGTGTCGGCGGGTGCGGCAGGTTTTACTGGTTCGGGGCTCGCGGGTGAGGACTCTGGCAGGCTCATGTTGAGAGCGGCCTCCTCGACTTCTTCGTGTTTGATCGACCGCTCGAGAGACTGCACTCCGAGACGTTTGTATCTACGCGTGGGCTCTTGTTCGTGAAGGTATCGTCAACGTCACAAACTTGGAATTCCTTGGCATAATTCAACAAGTTCGAGGACAAGCTTTCAAACGCAGCACAATACTCTCTGCTTTCCAAAAAAGCGGCATCTGGCCATTGAATAAAAGCTTGATTACAGACAATATGAAAAAAAAGAGCTGCTTATGACACATCCGCTCCAGAACCTGGCTGGCAGCCTTCTTCTGATTGCTACATACCCATGCTCAAATTCATTATTCGTGTGTGGTGTGACCCGTGCCCATCCACGATCAACAGGCGTTTCGCGCTCGTCGAAATCTCGTGTTTCTGGAATTGTTTCAGCTACGAGAGGCTGAACTCGTCGTTGGAGTAGCTAGTTGGAGTTACGGCGATAACCATAGAACCATCTAGCTCGGGCTGGCGATACCTTACCAGCTCGGCATGTGAAGTTGGCCGCTCAATATGAGGAAGGCAGGGAGAAAGTTACCTTCGGCCGAGATAAAGAGATGCCCTTCTGTTACGTTTTGTTACGATAAGATAAGCTGATCCTTGCCGACACCTATTCGAAACCCTGTCTCATCCATATTCCAGATATCTTCTGGAGGAAGCCCTTCCTTTTGGATGACTTGTCGAAGCTGCTCGAAGTAGTGCCCCACTCGTGTAATATCTTCAGATGCGTATCGGTCGAAATCAACCTTCTTCTGAAGTTCTTTCGTATATTCATGTCTTTGTATGAGCCGGGCAGTCCATGACTTTCCAACCGTAACCGGAGGCGATGATGACGATGACCTCTGCTGCAAGATGTATGTAATTTGCAGCGTCCGTAATAAACTCCATCCGCACACCGAAGTTAGCAAGATCTAATCGATCAATGTAGCGGCACAACGCAATTTCATCCACATCGCGAAGCTTTGTCTTGACCTAAGAAATTCCCTTTCGTGGTCCAATCCAACTCCTTGAGATCGTTGTATGAGGTGGTTTCGCGGCACGTTGAATTCACGCGCCACTTGTGCTCATTTCGCATGTGGTGCTGACTTGAGGTACTTTAGAGCCTCTTCTGACGTAATTCGATTTCCGATGAGAGCATTTCAATTTTTGAGCGTTGATTGACTGAACTTAGTTGAAATGCTTGATGATCTCGAGCTTTCCGAGGGTGTCGCGTTCTAAATGTTTGCATGTAAGGATCACAGGAACTAGAACTGGTGACATGATAGATCTCATGACACCTAGGTACATACATACGTCATGGCCAGGTTCTGTAGCGCTCTATTGACCAATCACACGCAGATCTCTGTGTATGTTTTGCAGCGAAAATGGCAATGAGAAGGCAGATGGATTCTGTACTGGTCGTCAAGATATTTCGGGGTCAGAACGAGACTTGTCGTGTTGTGAGGCGCGAATATGTAGTGCTCAAGTGACAAAAATGCGTGACACTTCGTTTTTGTGCGGCACATCAAATGACGGCGCCGCTGTTGCGATATTGGCTGTCGGGATTGTTTCAGGAGAATCCAATACCACATATGTATGCACTGGGACTTTCTTGGACTTCCAGCGAAGTCATGTCTACTCTTTTCGTTGAGATAATGAGGATTAAAAATGAAGGCGTTGAAAATTGTTCACTTTGGTGCTCTGTTCATGTGTGTATGTACCTTCGGAAATCCAAAACTATGGTATTAGAGTGTATTTTTTGCAGACGGTTGCATCACACATGGGGCGAATGGTTTAGTGGTATAATACTCCCTTAGCACGAGTGCGACGATTGGGAGTGGTCCAGGGTTCGATTCCCTGTTCGTCCAATTCTTTTTCCATGACAACCGACTTTTTTGAATTTTGGACCCGCCTAGTTACGTTCTCGATGCTTTTGTTTGCAGATGTCGAAGTTCGAACTTGTTGGTACATATTGCCAGCGTTAACAAAGGAACTTTGCGTTGGCTGCCTCTTTGTCTGTACCACCCTAGAGCCAAAGACGTTGGCGACGTGAAGAGGGGACATGGACAAAGCTATTCGCCATTTGATGTATAATGTATTGGAAATCTCTTGACATCTCGTTATTTTATGTTATTGTGGCGGCTATTTGAGCAAGCTGGGAATGTCGAAAATGGCCAATGTCGCCGAAACGGCAAGATCGATTTGTGCGTTTGGTATAAAGACTGCACAAGTGTAACTTGTAAGCACAGGCAGGTGACAGAAGTGAGCAAGAGGTGACCACCTTGCGAGTCAACAGCGCAGAGCTATGTATGTATGCATGGGTATAAAGTCCGCCATTGGCCTAGTCCTTTCATCTTTTTCTAGACCAACATTATTACTTACTTCGATAGGTATATCTATCGTTACTTGTTCAACAGAGAAATCCACCATTACATTTTGGCGTCTTCTCACAAAATTCCACTCCAGTACATACTTATTCATGTATGTATGTACCCTGTTTCCTCCCCAACATACGGAGTACCTACTGCAGTTGACGTACTCCGTACATACTTGTACATTATCCCGTATGTACGTATGTATTCCGCATGATTTAAGTATTTAATGCAACTCGGGTGGCATGTAGCTGGGGTACTACCTGGGTACCGAGGAGGTAACTACTCAGTACATACATAGGCCCACCTGGAGCTTGACGTCGGAGCCCGGACGGACACTTGGCGGGGCACAGCTGGCGAAATTCTGAGGGGACTGGGCAGACGCAAGGTGTGACTCAAGTGATCTGATCCCACCCATTGCCCGAACAAGAAACCATCACACCAACGATCCCTCGCCGCTGGCACCTCGCAGCGCCTTGTCCGAAGTTTACGACTTCGATTCATCATGGCGTCACAGACCAGCAGTCCCGCAGGGGATCTTGCTCACCAGATCCTCCACGCGCTGGACAAGAAATCGCCCCTCCTTTCCACCGAAGCCTTCCCCGCGATACCTTCTACCGAAGTCAAGGGCGCTCTGGACAGACTTGCTTCGCGTGATATGGTCAAATATGAGACCATTGACCGTGAAGAAGCTCTCCTGGAACCTGAAGGCGAGCAGATTGCCACCAATGGCAGCCACGAGGCTCGCGTTTTTGAGGCCCTGCGTGCTGCTGTCGAAGGGTTGACCATACAAGAGCTCGAGAAGGCCATTGGTGACAAGAATGTTGTCAAGATCGGTCAAGGCAGAGCATTCAGGGAGAAATGGATTTCAAAATCCCAAGGTGAGACTATCTGCCTATCTGCTGTCGCATTCATATTAGAGATGGTAGCTAACGCGACTGATATCGCAGATGGGAAATTCAAAGCGGCCGTGAGTAGATCTACAAATATGACGAGAATTTCCGCAGCTTGGATGGGAAATGGTGGCTGACGTGGAAGCCGCTCAATAGAAAGAATCTGTCCAAGACACGACCCAAGAGCAGATGCAGACGATTCAGTCGACTCGATCATGTCCCGACGCCAAAATGCTGGCCGATCTGAAGAAGCGCAAGCTTGTCCGAACACAGAAGATTATCAGTTTCAAAATTGAGAAGGCTGACAAGTTCGCTCTCAAAATACCCGAAGTCGCCACCGACTTGACCGCCGACATGATTGCTAGCGGCTCATGGAAGACTGCCAATTTCAAGGGATACAACTTCAAGGCTTTAGGTGCGGATCAACAGTCTGGCGCTTTGCATCCTCTAAGCAAGGTTCGATCTGAGTTGAGGCAGATCTTCTTTGAGATGGGTTTCCAGGAGATGCCTACAGACAAGTAAGTTGTGGCCATGTTGCCATTTTTGGCTACGCTGCCTGTCAGTTGCTAACTTGGTGTCAGGTTCGTTGAATCTGGCTTCTGGAACTTTGATGCGCTTTTTGTACCGCAACAACATCCCGCCCGTGATATGCAAGACACTGTACGTACTGCAGCACCTGATTCGCAATTTGCGAAGCGACCACCAAAGAGGCTGACCATAGGTGTTTGTAGTTCTATGTCTCTGATCCCAAGGAGGCAGATATGCCCGGAGCAGAGGATGGCAATGACCAAGGTGGCTACAAGGCTTATTGGGACAACGTGCAGGAGGTCCACCAGGTATGCCAGGACAAGATATGGACCCAATACTTGCACGGAGAACCTCTTTATTGATTCATGGCTCAGGAAGGCAAATACGGATCGATAGGGTACCGATACCCTTGGTCTGGAGAGGAGACTCGAAAGCTGGTGCTCCGGACGCATACCACTGCCATCAGTGCCAACATGCTGCACAAACTGGCCCAGCAAAAAGGCCCTGACGGCCGCCCACCCCCCGCTCGATACTTTTCCATCGATCGTGTGTTCCGTAACGAGACTGTAGACGCCACTCACTTGGCAGAGTTTCATCAGGTCGAAGGTGTCATTGCTGATTATGACCTGACTTTGGGTGGTCTCATGGAGGTAAGATTTCAAAATAGACTGCCTTGCTTAGGTCAGACGCGTAGAAACAACATCACTGACTGTAGCAGTTTATGGATATTTTCTTCGGCAAGATGGGCATCACCGATCTTAAATACAAGTGTGCCTACAACCCTTGTAAGTGGCCCGCGTCGCGACCTCTTTTCTTCGCGATGACGTCGACTAACATGAGCAATAGACACGGAACCGAGCATGGAAATCTTCTCTTATCGTACGTCTCTCCTCTCTGCCGCCCTGGAAACAATCGCTAACACCGTGACAGACAAGGGTCTTGGAAAGCTAGTCGAAATCGGCAACAGCGGCATGTTCCGACCTGAAATGCTGGAATCCATGGGCCTGCCGTAAGTCTTTGCTTCTAATCTCCCAAAGTCGTCGATGCTCATTACCTGTGTAGCAAGGACATGCGAGTCTTCGGCTGGGGCCTGTCTCTCGAACGACCCACCATGATCAAATACGGCATTTCCAACATTCGCGAATTGCTGGGTCACAAAGTCGATCTGAACTTCATGCGAAACAGCCCTGCAGTGCGTTTGGACAAAGCATAAGCGGCACCAATCAATGTAAACAAAACGAAACCACCCAAAAAAATATACAAATCAGGACGTTGAAGAGAGGCGGCTTTTCTAGATGCGACGGAAGCCGGTAGAATATCATGTGATGAGGCGGATGAGAGTGCATACCATGACTGATGGAGGCGGTTTATTGGATGTCATGTGCCGTAGTCGTATCTTGACGTGAGAGACACTTGCGAGGGACACTTCATTTATTCATGCATTCTTCAAGCTCGTTCGAACTTGGAGCATGTGGGCGGCTGGGAATAGAAGAATATGAGGCAGCACCACCTGTCTAGTAAAAGAGAACGATTTGGTGCACGAAATTTGTATACACTGAGTCGCATTTGGTTCGTCGAAGGGGCGCAAGCTCCCTATCGAGAAGGCCTCTGGCTCATATGTCTACCTCTTTGAGGCATTGTGCGCGACAGCAAAGTACGTAGGTTACACGTACTGTACCCGCGCATTTTCTAGGACTATATGGTCGAAGAGCTGAGCGCGGCATGAAACGCTTTATGCGGCCCACGAGTCACGATCAGCCAAAAGAAATAGACTTGAGAACAACAAAAATAAGATGCATGAGAACCGACGGCGTGCAAAAAGAAATTGCGAAATATGTACAACAACCGGTGTTCGCTGGTCGTCACCGACCCAATTACTAATCGGTTGGCAGCGTATCTACGGGAGAGCGGACGGGATCCCGAGTTTTCTACCACCTGTGGTCGTATGTACTAGTGTCTAAGAAAATTACTATTATATACGGTTTGCTCAATTGGTAAATCCTTCCATGATCCAATCCCTCCGCATAAGTTATGCTACGAGTTCTGCTTCATCCTCCGGGCTCCCCTTGTGCTGCCCTCCAGCGTCAGAAGCCGACCATGTCTCAGACCGGAGCCAAGGGATGGAACACGGACGTGGCACAATGGCCTTGTCGTTTTGAGGCAAACACACTTCGTTCCCCAATCAAAGATGATTGCATTCCCAAGTCCGCCTCGGGGCCTGGAAAGGGCAAGCTTCCCTTGTCTGCGGCGTGATGATTTCAGCGCGTCTGGCCTCTTGGCCCATGAATTGTGTATTCTAAGATCGAAGTACAACAACGGCATAAACAGAGGCTTTCTCGGCGGTTTTGTCTTGTCTGCAGCCACCCGGATGAACAAACCATCTCAGCTCAGCATCGGCTCACCTTTCTTGCATTGCGTCGTTCTTCCTACCGTTGCCGAGCCTCACTAAACCTGTTTCGCTTGAGGAAACGAAGAGCACATACATGAATCAAGCATCGATTTTTCTCTTTTGGTCTTAGGCAAGGCACCAACCAGTCTTTCCCTTGTCGTCTGACAGCTGTGAAGCAGGCTATTGAGCAGCTGCTATTCTTTGGTTTGTTGATCACGATTGTCAACATTGTTCCGCGTTCCGTGTGAATCCTCTTCTGAGCAGGCAGTGAGAAGGCTATTTATTTCCTCCCTCCACGCTGAACTAGTTCTTGCCATCACTTTTTTTTTTTTCCTCCCTTGACTTACTGAATATCCGGTTTGAATCTCCCTTTGCCCCACGACAGGTTTATCGTCTGATCACAGCAAGCAAATCAAGGTACGTTGAAAAGGTTTTTGAAGAGTACTACGAGAGGAACTACGCCCGACTATTGCGTTATACGGTTCCAGCTACATACATCCACCTCTCGTCTTGAATTGCATTCTTGTTTGGGTCCCTCAAGTCGAACTCTCCCCGGGATTGAGCTTTCTCTCTCCTGTATTTTCATTCCAGGCCTTCCCTGCCCTTAAAAGATGCCACACCAGGTTTCCCTCGAGTTATTCCACTTCTCTCCCCAATAACTTGCTCTTCTTGTTTATATTCAAGTCACGCGCAGAACCCGCTCTGTTTGAACATTGAACAGCGAAGCAAAAACACTCATTTCGACTTGACTTGACCTTTGCTTTCCTTACGCATCTCTTTTCTGCAACAGATTCGCAGAACTTACACTCCATATACAGACTTACTCTCGCCTTTCGGTCAACATTACCACACTTCATCGCCATCCTCACCTTGACTTTCCAGTCCAATCCACCTCTTTCCGATACTTCTATCCAAGACTAAATCTCACGTGGAAGATGTGCAGCTCCAAGATGACTACCCTCACCGGCATGATTGCCCTTTTGAGCGCCTTGGCCACGGGTGGCTTGGCCCAGTCTTTGTGTAAGTTGCCAGTTTCCGTGTCCCAAATATCAGGCTCTCTTTCGTCTGTCCCTCTTTTGAGAAGTCATCATCACCGGGCAAACGCTAATCCAGTTTGAAAAACACCAGCCACCGCTCAGACTACGGAGACTCTTGAGCCTAAGCTCCTCGGGACCACCACCTCAAACGGCGCCAATCTCGTTTCAATGAACTACTGCTCCATCATCGTCAACACCCAGTGCCAGATCTCCGTGATGACGTCCGCTGCTTCCCCTCCTTCCGCCTCGACCGCTCCCTCCGTTGAGACGACTAGTTCCGCGTACGCGTCTGGCCCTCTCCCCACGAGCCCCTCAGCCTCTACCTCTGCTGCCGTGGCCTCCAGCACCGAGACGTCCCAGTCTACGAACACGCCGTCTTCAAGCTATGGTTCCGAGGTCACCGCACCTGCATCCACTGCCTCGCAGTCATCCGGCGCTGGTTCACCCGCCGTGACGACCTCTTCTTTTACTGCTGGGGCGGCTGGTACGAAGGCCTTCCGGGGGGCTGCCTGGGGAGCCGCCATCTTGGCCGTTGCAGCTCTCATTTGAACTTTTTAACAGAAAAAGACCGGAGACTGCTTTTTAGATTCTTGTCTTATTAATTTTGTTTACCTCAGGGCCGGCAACTGGGGAAATAGGTTGGGCTGAATGACACTATGACATTCGGCAAATGTTGCTGAAGCTTTCTAATGTTGCTTTTTTACAACTTTCAGGACGTTTTGCTTTTATCACGGAAAGATGATATACCAAGGCATGTTTTTTTTTTTTTTTTTTACTTTTCTGGCACATGCTGCGTTTGCATTTGCATCGCATTCATCCGCATTAATAGCATTTGGACATTCGATCTTTGTGTCGCTTGAGATGGATAATTTGTTTGCCATTGTTTGTTTTCTTGCTATCTAATATCTCCGTCAGAAAGACGAATACAAAAAAAGCTGGTACAGTAGCTAGGAAAGATGCTATGTGCATGCGAAAAAAGCAATGCACCACTTCAAACCTTTTATGCTGAAAAACGTGTCTCTATCAGTGTCTAAGTCCTCCTCTGAACCGTGCTGATACGATATCTTTGCCAATATGTGTTTTCCAAAACAGGAATTAATCGACTTGTACCGTCGCCGCAGAAATAAACAGAATGGAAGACAATCTGGCCATCTTGAATGTGTTGTACACGATCCACCGAAACGGCGTGGGCCCGTACTAATACAAAGGAAAAATCTTGGTACATATAAGTGACAGTATCGCAGACAGCATACCCAACAACACTGCCAACACACTCGTACGCCTACCCGCTCATACTGTTATATGTACAAACACCACCTTCAACACAAGCCGCTACTTTCTAGTCTCAGGAGCAAACCGGGCAGCCTGTTCCAACCTTATCTCGCAGCAGTCGAGCCCGCATCACTTTCATCCCAACAGAGTAACGTGTATGTCCACCAGACTCCCCACCGAGGTCAACATCCGACTTTCTGCTCCGGTGGCCGCGTTCCAGTAGATGACTAACATGAAAGGCATGGCCGCATCCGAATCCGATAATGGTCTCCATTTCATATTCAGTGAATACCTCGTGACAGCCTGCGCAGCTTCCAGGCTGAGGCGTCCTATGCTCGTTCTGGTGATCATCGACAACAGATGTCTGTCTACCGTCCTTCTCCTTCGCTATCGATTCTTTGCGTGCAGTCATGGAAGCTTTCTCGCCTCCTGGCTGTGCGACCTGGAATTTGATACCCTTTTGTTGACCCGCCCTCAAGTCGTTTTGTGCTGCTGCTAGCTCGCTTCTTAGCACCTTGGCCACGCCTGAGCTGATGCTGTGTTGCAGTTCATGCTCCTTCATCATATGGGTGAGGCCCTCTCTGAGGCCTTGAATCTCCAGACCCTCCGGAATTCTTCGCACAAGGGTAATGGGATTGATGGCAGTGCCCACTTGCTCGAGCAATGCCCGGATGAAGTTTGGCTTGTCCATACTGTAGTCGAGAAGGTTGTTCCAGAGGTCGGGATCGTCCTGCTCTTTGGCGAACTCGATCGCCTTTTGCACGTTTCTCAATCGATCAATGATAAGATACAGAGCTCGCTTCATCTGGCCGGTTTTGGAGTATAAAAACACCAGCTCGTCGTAGTACGAATGCGCCTCACACTCTTGCACAGCCTGCCACCTGTTAGCAAAAGAAACGATATTCCAAAATGTGGCTTAATCGATATTTTTACCTTTTCGAATGTATACGACGTTGACGACTTCAGAAACTCCATTAGAGTGCTTTGATCGTGCATGGCAAATAAATGCACGGCCAGATCCGCATAGCCATCCACCAGAGACTGGCTGTCCATGACCAGTCGATCCATGTTCTCCGACGAGTGTTCTCGGATGCCTTGTCCCTTCCACAGACCCTTCAGGTAAAAGTACAGATAAAGATAGAGCTTCTTGGACCTCAGCTGCTCCACAACGACATCCGGACGAACTAGGCCGTGCTGCGCCTCGTCTACCAACAGAGTGATGGCCTCGGAAGTTGCCTCCGCCAAATCGGCTTCATCTACAGACGATAATTTGGAAGGCGGAACTCGAAGGCTGATGAAACTTGGGATATCATCGGCTACGGCCTCTGCAAGATGCCGTTCTCGAATGAGCCGAAATGCCGAATCAGCATCATGAAGTTTGATATAAGACTTCAAAGCATCCCGAAAGCGCCCGCCAGCCTCATAGAGGCGGGCTAGACTATGCATCACGATCAGCCAGTCTCTACCCTTTTCACCATCTTCAACACTGTCTTGTTGGACATCCCTAAAATTGAGTTGATTTTCTAGAGCTGTTGTGATAGTTCTTACGTCAAACAGCTCGACTGGCCATCTTTCAAGCAACTCTTTGAAGCGAGGCTTGTCAGTCTGGATGTAGTGGCCTAAGACCACCTCGTATATCGTCGTCGGAAGAGGGGGCTGCAGAGGCTCCGAAGGAATATGGGGCGTGATTTCATCAAAGTGTTTGGCTCCTGCGAAAGTCCACACCCATTTCTCCCATCGATCAGGAGTGGACAACACCTTCCCACACACCTCTCCAGCTGTGCGCCAATCATTGTTTTCGACAAGCTGCTGAACCCATGACTCGCCAATGCGCCTCTTCTCCTTTGCAGAATAGGAGTACAGGTTCTCCTGGGTGGAGTCCGCCATGGAATCACCGTCAAAGAAGCAATCAGGAATGGGGGGCCGCTTCGGCGCAACTTGCTGCATCATGTCTGAGCTCTTATCAGGCGCCGTGGCGACAATGTCAGGGTTTTCATCTACAAGTTCCCACGCTTGCTGATACTGTTCGTGTTCAACAAGCCAAGCCAAGTGATCTGCTAAATCTCTTTTCGTCCCAAGTATGCAATCGTAGGGACTGTGAATGAAAATTTTGATGCCAGGTTTCGTCAAGCTTGGATGAATAGGCACTTGACTGGCCTGCTTACCTAGGCCTCTCAACGTACCAGCAGTGCTAGCAGTACGAGGTACAGATGCATAATCTTCACCGCTGTCTCTACTTCTGATACTCGCAGCGGAGCCGAAGAGAGACTTTGGGTTGATTGCGACGTTCCACACATCGTTGCCTAACCCAGCAAGAGTCTCCAAGGCACCTCTGGAGGCCACAACGGTTGCCGCTGAATGTGCTGGAAGCACACCGAGGTGGTAGTCAGCTGCACCCAGTCGCTCGAAACGGCTGACACCAAGTCGATCCTTGTCGATCTCCATTTCTGATTCCAGATCAATAAGCCGTAGCTCGGGGGGCGGATTGTTGTGTCGTCGGCGAATGCCTCCGGGAGGCTCACTGCCTATTGATCCCGAAGAAAGCTCAGACTTGTGCTCAGGAACCTTTACGTCTTCATCCTCGTCGTTTTCCTCAGGGCAAAATGCAAGGACTAGTAAAGTGCTCTGCGTATATAGAGACAATCCTGCAATGATGCAATCCATTCGTAGACTTGTCTCAGATCAGCAACTCATCGTTCATAATGGTTGTCAGGGCCGTATCACTCACATCTTGGCTACTTCTGCTCGACCAAAAGGTTTGTCTCGACCGACAGGCCTGTTATCGGATAGTCTTCCAATATCGGGCGCGCCGTGATGCACGTGAATGATCCATATTGTGCCCCCCCAACCAACAATGAGTCTCTCCATTGTCTTTTTGGACGTGGATTCAGTCGCATTCAAGGTATCATGGCCTGGAGGCTTCGTTTCATCACTCTCAATGGCTTTTTCGTCGATCCATTCCACACGACCCTTCCACACGCTTGCCATTGTCTCCCACTCCTCAGTATGCGGCCTGTCGTAGTGTCCAATCCGTTGCCACGCACCTTCGGAATGGGTGCTATCAAGATGGAGATTAGAGCGCATAAATTTGATGCCGTACTCATTCAACCATGCCACGTATTTTCCGGAGAGGGACCATTTGATGTTACTAATGGTGCCCTCGCCTGAGTGCAGAACGGTGTCTTTACCACTACTATTCCCAAGACCTATGCTTCCTAACCACCCAGACGCAGCGGCAACAGCAGTTCCCGTGGTCGTAGAAGTACTCCTGCCTTGACCACCGCCCACTGTGAGTATGAGCTGTCCGGCCAAACCACCAGAGAGATAGGTGCGGTCCGTTTTGTACTCTGGTGACAAGGACACAGCTTGGACTGGACGAGCGAAATTTCGAAGATGAACATCTTTGGCGTCTAGAAGCGATTGCACACAGACGTTGCCATCCATGGAGGAAGTAGCTATGTATATATCATTGGAGGGCGTCCGGGGTAACTGCGTTTGCTCCTTGCGTCGCCTGGAACTCCTTGCTGGTGAAGCATCTGGTCGGAGGCTCGTTTGGGCCTGAGATTTCTGTGGCTGGGTCGTCGATTCCAATTGTTCGTTTGACAAAGGAGGAGGGAAAGGCGATGTCGATACGCTGGTGACAGATGCCGAGTGCGCATGGTAAACTCGGAGCGGAAGCAAAGTGGGTAGCTGAACTACGTGCTGACGGCAATGTTAACATACAAGGACTCCTCGCAAAGGATGTGAGGTGGGCCTGCACACGTACGATGTTACCATTGTGAGTGCCAATGATCTGTTACAGAGTCAGCACAGCCAGATCAAGCAGTCTTATGGGAGTCCGATGTATTGCGAACCATTTTGTTCCCCCCAACTATGAATGCGCTGGTGGCATCACCGTTCCGGTAGAGTCCACTCATGTTCTGCGTCAGACGCGCATATTTGAACCGTGGCTCCTCATCTTCCTCTTCCTCTTCATCGTCGTCATCATCGTCATCGTCGACGTATTCATCCCCCGGACCATCCTCGTCACCTTCACCTTCATCTTCATCTTCTTCCTCCTCCTCGTCAGCTACATCCTGCGTCGCGGCTTGGGTTGAGTCGTCTTGATGCTCCACCACTGGACCGGACGAGGCAGTGTCAGACTCATCGGAGGCGAAAGTCTTTACGCCATCCGTCGGACTGTCGTGCTCGAGCTGAGGTGGATAATCATTGTCGTCGGCACTGCGTTCGGACTCGTCTGTCATTGTGCCAACGACCTGGGCGACATCATGTGTCCTGGTCGACTTAAAAAAATCGGACGGTCAGTCAATTCGGTGCGCTGCTCAGCACAGAAAAGGTCACAGAGGCAGAGACGAGGATTGCTGGGGAGAAGCCTGAGCAGTACGAATGCTCTTCGAGGCAATGAGGATCCGGTGTTGAACTACTCCGTAGAGCTTGGGAGAATCGAGGAGCTCCCTACAACGACGTCACGAGCACGCCCAATTCGGCAGGGGCGATGGTGGCTGTCGTGTGCTGCAGTGATTGATTGGACCGCCCCATCTGCACTACTGCTGCTCCTTCTGCCCTGCGTTACTGCGTCTCAGCGCTCGATGCACCGCTGCAGTGTACTGTGTGCGGCAGTGACTGCACCAACTGCACCAACTGCACCAACCAACTGCACGATATCCGGCGCGTTATCTTATCTCACCAATCCACCGAGACGCGTTCACCGACGTCCCGATCGACGACAAACACTGACGGTGTACGCCGCCGCACTCCGACCCGTTGACCCAGCCTCACCAAAGTACTGCTCATCCCTCATATGAAATCGTTGGCCGACGAACTGTACTTCTGCTTCTCTACCGCTCCGAGGAGCTTGCGGACCAGCGCATGGTCAGCGCTTGGACGCCGTTGATCTGATCTTGATATTGCCTATGGAGCTCCATCAAACCCAACATGGCCTCGGTAAGGTCCCTTGGGCTACATCATCCGTCAGGACTGCGCAACGCCATTGAGGAGCAGCTTTTATCTTCCGATGCCCCCTCAAATTCGTACACTTGGGCTATCACCACAGATGAAAAAGACAAAGATCTCGCAGAGGACGAGCTGTTGGCCACTCGAGACTGCGTCATCTGGTGCCGCGGAGGTCTCTTTCAGAAGACCTTCAAGTTTACACTTGAAAAGGAGACAATCACCGAGGCTCTTTTGGCATACTTTCCAACATCCGCTGATGAAACACGCCACGAGCGCGTCGAGGACAAGAGTTCTCACGCGAGGCCCTCCACGGCGCCGAAATTGGAGAAGGCGTTGGTCGTGTTTCTCAAGACCCAAGCACATATTTTTTTTCTCTCCGGTGCCAGTCATGTCGTCCACATGCCCTTTGAGGTTGAATCTGCTTGCGCAGCGCCTATAGGGGTCATCATTCAGAGAAGGCGAAGTGCAGAGAGTGTGGCGCCGATTTCGTTGAAGTTTCCACGAGTCCCGCCCAACTCATTTGTGTCGTCTCAGCTTTCTGCACTCAACAGTTCACAGCAGATGACTTTCTCAATTGAGGGCTTAGGGAAACCCAAACCGCTACACTTTGGGTCCAGTTTAACTCTGGAGGGTATGTGGGATGCGCCATTGGAACAACAGCAGTCCCATTGGCCACGTCTTGTCTCTCTGACTGACCCCTTGTCCGATATTGGACTCATAGTGGGTGAGCCCGAACTTGACGGCCGCCGTCATACACGCAAGTCCAAGCCTAGCAAGCCTTCATTTCTCGATGCGGCAGAGGAAATCCTCCACGTAGACCAAATTCATTTACCGGGGACAGAAAACGCATCCCTGAAGGAGCCATTGATCTTAGCCATCACCATAAACAGAGGAAGTGGATCGTACACAGTATGGAGCTTGAAATATCTCGATCACGAGGATCCGTTCATTGGCCAACAAAAAAAGGCGAAGAACAAGACGAACAGACGTAGGAGCTCCATGGCTCCTCCAGGCTTCGCAAGTGGGACATCGACGCCTGTACAGCCAAATCACCGGGAAAGCTTTGGAGTTCCTTTGCCTGGCAAACGGCATCGTAAGAGCGAAAAAATCGACAAGCCCTTGGATCTGGTATCTTCACTCGAGCAACAGGACAAAGAAGGGTCCGGCGTGACGCGCAGGAGTTCTCGGCGGCTGAGCTCAATGCTGGCTAGAGCAGATCTATCTGCGTCTCATGACAGAGCTGTGTTTTCTGACCAGCCTCACATCTCCGCGGCGGGAGTCTTCAAAAGGAGCGAGTCACATGGTAACTATCATGGCCGCTCTAGTTCCAACTTCCATCAGCCAATTCATCCGAGTTTGAGTAGCTTGCTCGAAGCTCCTCTCGGTGTAGGACTGGACGAGGGGCTGCATAGAATGGGTCTTGATGATCATGATTTTGATGGCTTGCAGCATACCATGCGGTTTACCAAAATTCAAATAATTGCCTTGGACAGTCCCAACGTTCGTTATTCTACATCCTCCGTTCCCGCTCGGTGTCAAACAAAGGTCTTTATCCTCACCGCGCCTTCTTTTGCTCTGGATGAGCATCACCGGGTCCAGTTGCTTATTGGCATACAAGAGCCGCAGGAGAAGCGACTGCAGATGATGACACTGTTCGTAAAAGCGCAGGTCAAGCCTGAGTTGGCCGCCGCGGCATCTGGAAAGCGACCAACGGAACAGTCCTTTGTCTCTGTCGTACCGGGCCAGCAGTGGAAGGTTCAAAGCGTTGTCGACTCATCAAAACTTGTTGATGGAGATATATCTGCCATCCTAGTTCTATCGGATTCAAAAGACGGGCAGTATGAACTGAGCGCCCAAGCTCCTTGGATCGAACTCACCAAGGTCTCTCTTCCTACATTGTTTGTAGAAGACGCAAGAAACATACAGTATCGAGGCAGACTAGCTGACCGAGATGTGAAGCACAGGAGATCAGAGGTCATGGATCTGACACATGACGGCATTGTTGGTATTCGTCATCCACGGAGGCGTGGAATGATCGACGTGGTTGACAAGCAAGGCCGTCTGCACATACTACAGATTCAACTTCAGCCAACGTGCCCTCAAGTTACCAAGGTCTTAGATATCTGTAAAAGTGTTCTACCTGAAGCTCTTGGCAGTCGTCTCCACGCGGGTTGGCTTCATATCATGCAGTGGCTTCAATACAAAAGTGACAGCAACCCTGATCCTGAATGGTCTGCAATTACAGTTTTGATACTTGCTTCGTATCTCATTTTGGGGCATGATAAGAGCCCTTCATCCTCGCGGTCGACGCAACTATCTTTTCGCCTACGCGGAACGACCTCGGGGTCTTTCACCGAAACAATACACGAATCAGAGGACTGGAAAGCGTTGAAAGCAGAAGAAGCAGCGAACTGTCTTAGCTGTCCAAATTGGCTGATGAACAGGGGTTGGCAATGGGCTCTTGATGAGGATGGCAATGACATTTTGCCTTCTCAAAACGAACCTCTCACATCACCCAACTATCTTACGAGGCACATCAATTTAGCAAAGGAGTATATCCATTCTGCTTGGGGTGACGCCATCATGGGTGTGCACGGGTATATGCCCACGTCTCTCAGCAGATCGCCCGAAACTCGGCGCAAGGTAGCAGTTGACATATTCATGGCTTTACATCTTCTTCTCGACGAGCAAAAGCTGGACATAACAACTCCCGAATTTCTCTCTCCTGGCAGAGCTGATCTCAGAGTACTGTTATGTCAGCTCGCGCGATGGCTAAAGTGGCATGAATTTTCCTCCATTTACGAATTGGGCATCCAGGAAGATGTTGATCCTTGCCAAGATCTAGGTAAATGATGACTTCGATGAAACATTTGTCATGCGCGTGGGCACAAGCTGACTGTCACCAGAGCTCAATTTGAACCCCCCTATTCCACAACCACCAGTTCGTCCCGATATCTTAGAGTGGATCCAATGTCGGCTTTCTGGTGTGCGTGGGAGGCCTTGCCTCACTCCTGCTGACATCTATTACGCGAGCTCTCGCGTATCTGAGGCCGAGAAGCTTCAGGATAAGAGATGGGACGCGATTGCGAGCCGGACGCTCATGTTCAAACGATTCTTCAAGGTGACAAAGCCTACTTCAACGGCAGTTGAGATGGTCGAAGCAATGCAAGACTGCGGTATCACCAATTACGTACTGGAGACGCTTCCAGAAGCGGTGTTAGTTCCGCTTCAAGATGCCATATCACTCTGTCAGCCGCACCCGCCCTCTGGGTGGTCCAATGAATTGTTGGATCTGGTGAAACGAAGTGACATTAGTTTGATCGTCAAGTCTAACAGAAAGCCACGGCACGCTCTAGCCAATATCCTGGCGCCTACTCACATGGCAACTTGGGACTTTAAACTCCTTTGTCAAAGCGTGGAAGAGGCTAACAATGTTGGGCATGATGAGGGCGAAGGTACAGAGCGCCAAGCTGTCATTCGAACGCTTTTTAAAGATGACCGCCGTCTGAATGAAGCACAGGACCTGCTGTCGACTCACAAGACGCGAATAGTCCGACTGACTCCGGATGCGACTTGGTCAGAGAGCGAGTATTTGGAAAAGCAGAAAGAACTGGTATCGAGACTGGCGAATGGGACATTGGCGATTCCTGCGGGACGCGCGCTCCTATACTTCGGTCTACGCTTTCCTCTTATCACACAAAAGTTTCATATCGGAGGGTTCAACTTGAATTGCATAGTGAAGCCGGCGAATGTGACGGTTGGGGTCGACAAAACTCTCTTTACCGAGGAAAAAGTTTGCTGGGGATTCTTCCATCAAGGCGTTGCTGCTGGCCTGGCGATATCTCCACAGGCAAAGGGAATCGACACATCTTGGATCCTTTATAACAAACCAGCACAGGAGCTCAGTAACCGGCATGCTGGTTTCTTGCTAGCTTTGGGCCTAAATGGGCATCTGAAGGGCGTGGCCAAATGGGTAGCATTCAAATATCTTACCCCCAAACACACGATGACCTCCATTGGACTGCTATTGGGCTTAGCAGCATCTTACATTGGCACCATGGACTCTCTTATCACACGACTGCTTTCCGTCCACGCAACTCGCATGCTTCCCCGTGGAGCCGCCGAACTCAACCTCTCGCCACTGACGCAGACATCTGGTATTATGGGAATTGGTCTCTTGTATTGCAACAGCCAGCATAGGCGAATGAGTGAGATCATGATCTCTGAAATCGAGCACATTGACGAAGAAGACGAAGAAGAGCCTCTCAGGAGTGAGTGCTACCGTCTTGCTGCCGGTTTCGCCCTTGGATTCATCAACTTGGGCAAAGGGGGCGATCTCAAGGGTCTCCAGGACATGAAGCTCACGGAGAAGCTTATTATGCACGCGACGGCTACCAAAAATGTCGAGATTGTCCACATTCTTGATAGAGCATCGGCAGGTGCAGTCATGGCTATTGCGCTGATCTTCATGAAGTCTGAAGATCAAATAGTGGCCCGAAAGGTTGACGTTCCTGACTCGGTCCTCCAATTTGATTACATTCGACCAGACATTCTACTCCTCCGTACCGTCGCCAAAAATCTCGTTCTTTGGTCCAAGGTTGAGCCTACGTTCTCCTGGATCAAAAGCAGCCTTCCGGGTCCGTATCGGCCGCGACATAAATTGCAAAACATTGCTAAGCTGCGCTCGATGGATCTTCCACTCTATAGTATTCTCACTGGTATTTGCTTTTCCATTGCCCTCCGGTTCTCCGGTAGTGCTTCTATCAAGGCCCGGGATCTTCTCTTGCACTATCTGGATCAGTTTATGCGCATCTCTAGCATCGGAAGCACCTCAAAGGGCCAGGCGGGTACGACGCCATGTTATGACGAGGAGCTCGCAAGATCAAATGCCAGAATGTGCCAGGATATACTGGCACTGTCGTGCTCAATCGTCATGGCCGGCACTGGAGACATTCCCGTGTTGAGACGTCTGCGCTCTCTCCATGGTCGCAACAACCCAGAGATTTCTTACGGTTCGCATCTTGCAGCTCACTTGGCTATAGGATCTTTGTTCCTAGGATGTGGAACTGTAACGTTCGGCACCAGCAATATGGCGATTGCAGCTTTACTGGTAGCCTTCTATCCCATATTTCCATCCAACGTCATGGACAACCGGTCACACTTGCAAGCTTTCCGCCATTTCTGGGTCCTGGCGACCGAGCAGCGCTGCCTGGTCGCCAAGGACGTTTTAACCGGACAGCCTGTATCTGTGTCCGTACGGATTGCCATGAAAGAAGATGCCTCCTCTTCGGAGCATATTCTCCACCGCACTACACCGTGTCTCTTACCACCCCTAGATCAAATCTTGAGCCTATCCACATCCTGTGGTCCACAGTTCTGGGACGTGGAACTAGACTTCTCCAACGAAGAGCTACAGAAAGCCTTTGCCCGAACACAGAGCATCTACCTTCGCCGCCGCCCTCCACGCGAAGGAGCCTTCACGTCCACCCTCCGCACCCTAGGCAGTGATAGCAAAGAAAAGAAGCCCCTCGAATGGATCTTCCAACTCGATCACCTCCGGGGGGTAGACCACGCCGAAAAGGCCACTCTCCTGGAAAGCCACGAAAAGGAACTTGAAGTCGGTTCCGCAGTCGATGCCAGAATGGAACTCGAAAGAGGAATCAGAGAAGCAAGTGACCGGGAACGTCTTGAGGGCGCTAAGCTCCTCTTTGAATGGGGCGCCACCAGAGAGAGGCTGCTCAGAAACGGTATGCCCAGCGTTTTTGATAGCCAGGCGACCATCAAGGCTGGCAGTCGTTCAGGTGGTGGCGACGGGAATGTTGGAGAATTCGGAAGCGAAGCATTCGGTGCGGTGCAAGACCAAGATGTAGAGGCAGATGATACCCAGGTGTGGTGGATGAGAGATAGTACCATTGAGGCTCTCAAGGCGCAGGTGTGGCTGGCCTCGCGAGAAGCAGAGCAATAGGAATGTCGGCGCGGGGAACAGACGCACTTTGTTGGGATTGAGGCACAACAGAAGTATGTGCGGCAGGTGGTCAGGAATTTTGAAGGGGTTGCTCGGAAGAGGGGAGAGGAGGGAATTTGTGTGATTAGGCGATGAGGAAGAGGATGAGCAATGACTTATGAGTATGTAGACATAGGGGCATATTGAAAACAGCATTCACATTTTTACTCCTCTTCCGATCTTTTTGCTCTTCTGCGCTCAAAGTCCACCATTAATACATAGAGATAGATAGCCAGCGCTTGGGAACTCCCCATCTACCCGCTTCGTCAATGCCAGTCAGTGACAGGGTAAGGGGCAACGACACAAAGGCCAATTCATGTATGTGCCATGGATTAACATGAGTTCTTACTTCTCACTGCGTCCCGTCGCGTTGAAGTTGTGGAAAGGCAGCAGCTAATGTGGACGGCTACCCGTGACCGATCTACCTACATATCATGCATGACATGGGGGGAAGACAGGCCGAACGATTAAGTCGAGCGTTGTGTGAAGTGAAACATTTCAAAGTCACTCAACTTTGAACCAGCCAGTAAGTATATGTACAGCCATCAAGTCGTTCAGTCACTCGGCATAGCTGCTACATATGTATGTAGTAGCATTTCACTTTTTTCCATCACCACGAGCACGCTACGCAAATAAGGCAACTGCTTCTTTTAACATAAACATCAAACAATTCATCTTTCATAGGCTTCATCCTTCTCGAATCTCCACTACTGCATACGCTCATCGAATACATAGCACGATGGACCATATCAGCTTCACTCACTCGCTCTATACTCCGCCTCCCCTAACACCGTGCCCTCCTCCATGCCCTTTCCCCTCCCCCAGACTAAACGGCCCGCATATCCCTTTTCCCCTCCCGAGTTGCAGATTCCACAAAAAAAAACAAAAAAAGTAAATGGTACGTATAGTAAGAAAAAAACAAGTTTATCAACGCCATACAATGCAGACCGCAGCACCAGGGGAGATAGGCCACCTCTTTCGATTGTCCTGTCGGGGATGTCAATAAAAAAACAAGGCTGTTTTCGATGACTTCCTCCTTTTGTTTTGTTCGTTTTCGTGTCCATATGTGTGTGGTTTTTGTTCCGATTCAGCCCTCGTACCATCACATCAGACTTTGTCTGATCATGATGTTTGGGCTTTGATCAGCCGTTGTCATACACATGGACAGCGTGGGAATGGCGTCCGGTGAGAAATCATGTCGAATGACAAGGATGCGTCAGAAGTTTAGCATTCCTCACCTCGCAGATGGCAACTGCTTACACAGTCTGTCCCGGCATGAATACGGACAAGGAAACCATCACGGCTGCTGTTTACTTGGGGGTGACAGCAGCGGTGAGAACCTGCGTCCTGAAAAAGGCACCCTTTGTCTTCTCAATGACCTGCTGGTAGACATTATTCGGGGGGTGGTTCATGATGACAGTGCCGTTTTGGCTGTCAATCTTGGCGTCAAGTCTGGTTTCACGGATAAGGTTGACGATCCACTTCTCGCCCTCGTCGGGGTTGAGGCCGAGCTTGGCGCTGAGGTCGCGGATGTTCATGCGGCTGAAGATCTTGCAGTAGCTCTCGCAAATCAGGTGGCGAGCGGCATTAACAAAGGCATCGGCAGACGAGGCAAGGAAGAAGTCGCCGCGGCAGACCTCCTCGGCAAGTCGGAGGGCGTCACGAGCGGCGTCAAAGTCGTGGGCGATGTAGAGCGCGTTGACGAACTGGGTCACGGGGTCGGCGTACTCGTAGGCTTCCTGGCGTACATAACGCACAATGTCCTTGAGCTGTTTCTGCTGGGTAGAGCTGTTTCGTGCGCGAGTTCGTCCCGTGATGACGGCAGCAATCAGGTATCGCAGGACCCAGGGGCATGAGGTCTGGATGGTGTTGATGTAGGGAGCGGAGAAGAAAATTTCCAAGATGGGTTCACGGGCGCCCTCCCAGTTGAAGAGGGGGAAGAGAGACCAGTGAATCAGCATGGTTCGGTGGTCGAGCTGGGCGCGCGGGTTGTTAAACAGCCTCGTGTCGATGCCCTCCTTGACGTTCTTGAGCTCCTCCACGGCTGACTCCCAGTTCGTAGAGAGGATCTCAGATGCCAACTTGCCCCAGGTAGAGGCCGCTACCTTGTCATTGTCGGTAGACAATACTCGGAACTGGTAGAGCATGTCGGCGGCAGGGCCGTACTGGCCGCATCGGAACTGGAACTGTCCAAAGTCGTAAAGTGCGTTGACCATTTCCATCGTGACCTAGGAACAGTCTAGTCAGCGTGCATGTCCCGTAACCCCAGTGCACTGAACCACCGCCGATGGCTCCCACTTACCCCGTGCTGGTTCTTCAAAAACTCCAAATTGGCAACCTTGTCGCTTCGAAGACCGTTGACGACCTCGTCCTGTGTCAAAAGATCGGCAATCTTGGCAGTAGCCTGCTCGTACTTTTCCAGCTGTGCCAGGACCTCTTGTCGCTTCTTGGTGTACTCTGCGGGCGGGTCAGCCACGCCATGCAGCTCACAGTACAGGGTCGCAACGTAGTCGGTCATGTTGGTGTCCTGCAGCAGCTTGATCTTCCCCGACAAGACCTTCTTGGCCAGTTCGGTATCCTCCTTCTCCTCTGCCTTTTCGCCTTCAAACTGGATGAGCGGGAAGAGCAGATGCCGGCTCAAATGGGGTGCCACCTGGGCCATAATCGATGAACCGTCGGCCGAAACGGCCGTGAGAAGATCCTCCATGATTGGAAAGAACACCGAGGGTGAGGCGGGTATTTGAGGGCCAAGGACAGATTCCAAGAGAGATGTTAGAGAGTTGTGTTCCTAGCACGAAACCAACCCGGTTCAGCTTTTGCGTTTCGATGTTGCCTTGTTGGTGTGGAGAGCGTGCAAAGGGAGCGGAGGGAAAACGCGAAGCAACTCGTATCGTCGCAAAAATTATGGAGAGTGGTAAGGACGCAATCCTGCCCCCTCAGTGCTCACCTTCCGACCCCATTCAGCGCACATACCAAAATCGAGGGGCAGTATTTTTGGCGAATTTCGCACACAAAGTTGGTGTGTGGGGCTTTGTTGGCTTGCGCCGGAGATTCGCCGAGGACTCCCCCGGTCATGTGATCTATCATCTGAAGGACGCGAAGAAGTTTTCGGCTGGGAGAGCTCTGCCGCTGTTTCATTTTGCCCTTACATTCTGCCATCACAAGCATCCTGAACTTCATCTTCAGGTCTTCCAATCCACACGCCACAATGAGTCAAAACGTCGCCCGCATCTTGTCCCATGCCAGGGTCGTCTTCCGCGCTGGAAGATGCCTTTCCAGCCCCAGCCTTTCACTCGCTGCTCGCCGAGTGCCAGTTGGCCATCAGTATCTTGCCTCGCGCGCATCAATTCCTCGATACTTCTCTTCTCCCGCTGAAGCTTCTTCACCCGAAGCTGCTACCTCCACTGAAGAGGAAATCATTCCGGCCAGCCGATTCATCTCACCTCCGCCCACCAAGACGCCTGAAGAACAGGCCAGCGGTCCTTGGCTCGTACGAAGAACCCCCTCGGGCCAGATACCCATTTACAAGCAATTCAAGAAGGCCCACCGATATCACTTCATCCTTGTCAAGAAAGTTGAGGGTGATGTACCGAAATTCGTGGACGACCTAGCGGAAGGAACTGGAATCCCCCGGGACGAGATAACATTGGTTCCAAAAACCCAATTCGTGGAAATCAAGGTATGAGCACACAAACTTGTTCAGATATTCTGCTTTAGCCCCTGCCCTTGACGCATACTACAAATCACCCATCATTTGCGATTTTATATCGTGTTGCTATTGCCCACCGTGTCTTGGATGGAAAAGAGGTCTGACTAGCGTCTACAGGGTGGCGAGGATCGTTTCCCTCAAGTCAGGGGCTGGTTGTTGGAGCAGGGATTTTAAATGGACGTGCGAAAGGAAAGAGAAAGAAACGCAGAACTGACGGGATATGCTTCCTTGACTGCGTAATTTTGTATTTGAAGTCGTTGTCCGATAGAGGACCAGACAAATTGTACGATAGTTAATAGACTGGGCTCCAACAGACTTGGTTCTGCCGCTTGATTGCTTGACTGCTTCTGCAATGGTATTCCGCACCTCACGCCTTGCATATACCCTTGACATTTTTCCGACTGCTTGCCTAGGCTTAACCATCTTACACCTTGATTGTCTTGACAGCTTCGTGATAGTGTTTTTGTAGTGACTTCATTCCTGCTACGTACCCGTGACTACACTTTTCTCTACTCCCACCATACTCCAACTTCAACTCCAACTCCTTCTGCCTCCTGCCTCCTGCCTCCTATCTTCCTACCCCTCCTATATACCACTCTTTTCCCAAAACAAACGAGTTATACCCAAATCAGGTTTGTTTTCAACATCGAAACCCCCCATCCCCATGCAAGTCTAGCTAGCTCCACGCCCCCTCCCATCCATCCATCATCACGGCATCTGATACACCAAAACGCAGCCAAGTCAACGCAAGCAAAAGAACGCAGCATCAAGAAAAAGAAGGCCTTAACAAAGACCAAAAAGGCATCAGAAAAGGAACAACATCCATAACCATGTGAATTGATAAAAGGGCGCACAACACAACCCATGCCCCCCCCTCCCGCCAACTCTATTCACACCTCCCGCGAGATTTCTCTCCTCCCCCTCCTCCTCAACAAGAAGAAAACAACAAGGCCCCATTGATGCAACTACCAAACGAATAAAAGAAAGAAAACACCGAAATTCTAGCAACTGCTAAAAAAAAAGACAACTACTGCTACATTTTTATGAAAATAGAAAAAGATCATCCCTCCAAGTTCAACATAGCCGTCAATTGATGCAAAACCCCATCCTTAGTCCACTCCGGCGACTGCATCATCGACACATCCATCAGGAGTTGCGGCCCCGGCAACAAAGTCCTCGCATCTCTCCCATCCCCTATTCCTATTCCTGCCCCTATCCCGGCCCCAGCCCCAGCCCCCGTACCAACACCTCCAGTACTGCTAGAGCCAGAGCCCGTATAGCGCGCCTTCTCCGCTAACCGCCGCAGTAGCGACGACGCCACCGCAATGATGTACACCAACTCGGGATCCTTCCTCATCGTAGCGCGACCGCCACCCCCTCTAGCTGCATGAGAGGGCTTCTCATACAAGATACTCAAGTCATGAATGATCTTGACGAGGTTCTGCGAGAGGCAATTCCCTGATTTGAGGAACGTTCTCGCAATGTTTGCATCTGAGCCCGGGACGAGGGAGACGACGATTTCCGCAGCGAGGAGACCCTGCATCAAGAATGGCTTTCTCGTTTCGAATAGGTGGGGTAATTGCGGCGGTCGAGATAGTTCCTTGGCCTTGTCAGGGATAGGTGAGACGGCCAGGGCAAATGTTCTGGAGAGGAGTTCGTTGCCAAGAGGAGAGGAGGGATCGATGGTGAAGAGAGCCTTGTAGAAGCCGCGATTCGGTTCGTCGCGAGCGAGGAGCTTGGCCAGGGCGTCTACCGCGTGGGGAAGGTAGGAATGGATACTAGGGTCGTAGGGGGTGAAGTAGAGCGTGTCGTTGGTGAGTGAGGGGCCGGGGACGGGGGCGAATGCTAAAAGCATGAGCAGGAGGGTGGAGGCTTGTTCTCGGCCAGGAAGTTCCAGCGATCCTGCAATGTTGGATAGGAGTACCACGATATCCTTCATGAAGTCAAGTGTATTGCTGTGTGTCCGTAGGAGCATGGTTCTTGTACCCAGATACCGGATGATGGAGCAGAGGAGCTTGATTACAGATTCGTCACAGAGAATAAGGTGGTTGTCGTTTTGGTCTCCTGGGAAGGACACATTCCGCAATATCGTCGTGATGCATATCAGACGATCTACGGCTCGGTCGAGTTCGTAGGCGGTGGAACCGAAAGCTGGTATGTCCTTGACGGCCCATCGCTCTATTCTGCAGGCGCGCACCACGTCCTCATACGCTGTCAGCTGGATCTCGTCGGCAACTTCCACTGTATGTTCCACGAGCAAGTCCAGTTGCGCCTCGGCGCAATCTATCAAAGCTTCGACCAAGTCGTCGCAGGCTCTCAGGTGCAAGAAATGGGCTTGATTCATCGATGACGAAATGATGACCAACGTATCGAGTGCCATACGCACTTCGCCATGAATCCCGCTTTGGAGGCTCCGAGTCAATGCAGAGATGTCGACATTCCCCAGCTCATTCACTGACGGCACAGCAGGTTCCCACCTCGATAATTCAGCGCCGAGAAGATTGGCGGCATGGAGGTCGACTCCGCCGTGAGTGGCAAGCTCACGGGCACAAGGGCTGTAGTCCTCTGGTTTTGGCGGCAATATATGGACTTGCTGTTGATCGGCAGTAGCAGCGGCAGCAGCAGCAGCAGCAGCAGCAGAACCTTGAGCCATAGGAGTTTGCTGCCGTCCATCAACAGAGGCAGTTCCAGATCGGTGGCGCGCGGGAGACTCTAACGAGGAAGAAAAGTCGTTTGGTGTGGAGCGATCAACACTCCTCGACATGCTGCTCCTGTGACCTGGAGTTGCATTGGCATTAGGTGTAAGTTGCTGCTGTTGTTGGAGCTGCTGCTGATGCTGAAGGTGCTGCTGATGTTGGAGGTGCTGCTGTTGTTGGAGATGCTGCTGATGTTGGAACTGCTGCTGATGTTGGAGCTGCTGCTGGTGCTGGTGCTGGAGCTGCTGCTGTTGTTGAAGCTGCGCCTGTTGTTGATGTTGGTGTTGGGCATGTTGCTGCTGCTGGATCTGGGCTTGGGATTGCTGCATTTGAGGATTTTGCTGCATAGATTGTTGTGGATGTGGCGGTTGGGAGAGTTGTGACGTGGGAAAGCCGTTCACCGGTGTCAGATTCCCCCTAGCGGATGTTTGCGGCTGAACATGAGATTGTTGGGCATGTTGCTGCTGCTGCTGCATTAGGCCTTGGTTCATGTGTGGTGCGGGTTGGATGTGCTTCTGAGACGGTCCAGGGCCTCCCGCCATTCCCGCCATTCCCGGATTCTGCTGCATCATTCTTTGTTTTTGCTGCGCCAGCCACACCTCCTCAAACTTAACGAGATTCCGCTCATACGCTAGTTTCAAGGCCGGTGGTACAGTGGGTATTTGAAAGGGCAACCCCAGCATCTGGGCAATATGCGCCCACCCATTGGCGGCAGCGACCGACTTGTAGCCGCCCTTGGATTGGACGACTTGGAACAACATGACCAAGTTGACAGGCCGATCACCAACAATGGGGTTCGGATCGAGCGGTAAGCCCTTGGCATGCATGAGGGCTGTCAAGTTCTTCATGAACTGCTCCGGATTGATGTTGCCCATCGGGCGAGGTTGCGGTCGCATTGGCCCTGGAGGCATCTGACCACTCGTAGGCATTCCGGGCATCGGCTGTTTTGACATCATCGCACGTCCCATGTTCTGCCCTTGCATCTGTGCTTGCATCTGCATGTTCCCCTGTAGCTGCTGCTGCTGCAGACGCATCTGATAAGCTATCATCTTCTGCTGGTCGTTCATGCTCTGTGGTCGTTGTCCCGGCTGCTGTCCAGATGGTAACTGTCCCTGTTGCTGCAGCATCTGCTGTTGCATCTGCTGATATATGTTCGGATTCATCTGACTCATGTGCTGCGGCAGTTGAGCCATTTGCTGAGGCATCATTTGGCCAGCTCCAACACCGGCCATGGGGTTCGTATTCGGAGATGGTCGCGACGTGGAAGGCGATTGCGCATAGCCTGGGTTGAATCCGGCCGTCATGTTTTGCAGGAATTGGGTCGGCTGGGGCGTCCCATGCTCCGAGGGGATAGGAGAAGTCTGCGCACCACTGAAATGTTGTGGACCAGGTGAAAAGGAGTGCGGCGAGGCGGTGGCTACTCTTTGGGGCACACTGCCCGGCCGCATCTGGTTGCCCATGATGGGCGACGGGCTGGCATTAGCAGACCCATTCGCCTGAAGATGGGAGAACGGCCCCGGATTCTGTGGAGGCATGACACCACTGCTACTAGGCTGGAAGGCGGCGAAGTTTTGTTGTTGTTGTTGTTGTTGTTGTTGTTGTTGTTGTTGTTGCGGGGTCTCGGAACGTGACGGCGGTTGCATGCTCGCGTTGTGCCCCGGCGAGCCAGTGACGCTATCTTCTCGCGGACGGGGACGCTTAGATGGGATCACAGAGCTGGTTTGATACACAGGGTTCTGGTTCGGATTCGGGTTCTGGCTAAGAGCTTGGCTCTGGTTCGGGTTCTGGTATGCCGGCGAACCGTGGCGCATCGGGCCATTTTGCATGGCAGCAATCTGTTGCGGATTGTGAAATTGGCCCGGGTTGAACTGGCCCGGATTGTTCATAAAGGCGGATGGATCCATCATGACACCAGCAGCAGCGTTGGGATCGTTGATGTGAGGGAAGCCGCTGCCATCGTGGTTGGGGACGGCGTCGTTCATCCAGGCGCTCATGGCGACGGCCCAGACAGGCTGCGCAAAGGATGTCAGCGATCAATAAATGAACGACCAGGAATCCATGGACGGGGCGCAGGGACGGAACGACGATGGAGCCGTGTCACGACCACGGCATGTGGCGATGAATAGGTCGAGTCGCGTCGCGGGTTGGTGGAGGATTGTGTGTGGTGTGCGGTGCGTGTGTGGTGTCGGGTGGGAAATGAGCAGACAGGACGGGGGTGGGCTCCTCAAAGGCAGCCGACCAGCCAAGGCCCAGTGGACCGGCCAGAGGGAACAGGCGGAGGTCGAGCGCTGGGAAGAAAAAAAGAACAGCGCGAGCAGCCTGAGCAGCCTGAGCATCCAGCCGTCTGTTCGTCTGCTGCTGGTGCAGATTCGCGTTGTCAATCATTTACCAGCCGCTGCAGCAACAAAGAACGGCTTCTCCTGGCAGAATGGCACTTGCCTCCTTCCAGACGCCCACAGTGATAAGATCCCTCGCTCGAGCTGTGACTCTGTGAGGACAAGAGATGCGGTGCTGATTGGACGGGTTGCGCGAGAGAGGGGATTGGGGGGCTATGTAAGAATTGGAGGAGTAAAAGACGGAGAATGCGCATCCGGCTACAGCGGGGGCAGTCAGGTCATATCCACTGAAGACCACTGAAGTCCACTGAACTTTCTGAAGAACACGGCGAGGCTGAGCGCTGCGTGCACCTCCAGCTCCAGCTCCAGGTGCAGTGGCTGACCTTTGCAGGCGTGTTGTGGCGTGTCAAGGGACTGAATAACAATACAGTGCTTTACTTACCTGGGAGACTGCCTTCGCGTCACCACCCGAAGCAATCGCGCATCAACGGCCAGCTAGGCCAACAACAGGCTTGGGGCAAAAGCCCAGATTTGCCCGTGAGAGCTGCGTCGGGAGCGTTGCGAAGAGAAGAGCCACGCTGTTGGGCGCGCGGTGGCCTTGATCCAGCGGCGGGGGGCGCTGGGCGCTGGGCGAGGGACACGGAGAGAGAGAAATTTTTCGTCTCGGGCAAGTGTCTCCAGCCCAACTTCGCAGCCGAACAGCAGGCCGATCACGGATCCGGTAGCAGTCCGATCCGGGCAACGATGCGGGCCACAGTGCCGAGGCCGAAGACGGGAAGTCCAGCAGAGCTGTCTCTGGTTTCGTCGCGTCGCCAGACAAAGAGCCAGGGGTTGGCAAGATCGGGTGTGGTGCAGAGGCGGCTTGGGCGGCTTGGGCGGCTTGGGCGGCTTTGGCAGCTTCAAAGATGCCAGGTGTGAGTGGACAAACCCGAGCTAAAGCCAAGGCTTGTGAATGACGCGGGCAGGGAATAGAACAGCAAGCAACGTCTTGGTGGCACCCGTGCAGATTGCCAGATCAAATGAATTCCAACAAGTCTCACGCGTGTCAGCTTTCGACCATCGTGACGTTGGCTTGGTCGCTGGTTTCAGTTCCGGGGCGAGTTGCCGCTGCTGGGCTGGAACCAATTTAGCCCGCTTCGGGCTTAGCGTAGCTGCTTACTGAGGTTCGTTTAAAAGAACGAATCAGAGCAAAGATTCGGCCATCGTAATGGATCCTCATCTCGTGCTACTACTAGGCCCGCAGCGACCGAGCCGATAACCCGACGTCCAGAACTGCTTCACATTACAAGTCGTCCAGACAATCAATGCCAAGCAAGTTGAACGATGAAGTCTGGGCTGAACGTGAGTACCGGTGGTGCATAGTCTGAGCTGGCCGATCGCCTTCAATGAAAAAGAAATAAAGATTGTTGCTCGAGAGCATTTATGAGAGCGTGCGGGAAATTGTCGGAAGATGGTAGCCATGCTCTTTGCTTCACTGGACTGGACTGGTATAGTCATGGCAGACGACATTTCGGCTCCATCGATCCGTGATAGCAACACAAACCGCCATGACGCAAAGAATACCATCAGGTCCAACTCGCAATTCCCTTTGGAAATCTTCCAGCCCTCCGCGGCTATCGCGTACACAAGTTGCGCTTCCACGTTGCAAATGGCGTCGGCGGCGGACTCACGAGGGGGCGTCAGGCACTGGCGACGCACTGCAACGCACCAACCACAGCCGCACCAACCCCACGACGCACACGATGGTGGCAATGCGACCACGTGCAAAAGTGAGAATGCTGACAAGCGTGGAAACGCAATCGATTGATCAGAAATGCTCTTGCACAAAATGACGACGACTTGCGAGAGAGGATTGCAGATTGTCGAGCATATGCCAGGTCAGGTTGTTGCCGTGAGATGCTCGTGTGAATGTGCTAGCCGGCAGAGGCTTGATAAGTTGATTTCAAGGGGGCACCGCACTGGAAGCCGCACTATTCGTAGGGCATGTCGAGACTCGAGAGGCCTGGGAGGCTGAGAGTCCTCAGTCAGCATTGGATGGCCGCCAAAGCTCCTCCACAAGGGTCAATGCCAGATGGGGTCCTCCCCCCTTGCCGCGACTGGGTCCTTGGTCCCAGAGACCGCCTTCTCCATCTGCCCCATCCGCTCCATCTGCATGCCTCATCCGCCACGTCGACGAACTCTGTCCGCATTGCTCATCTCGTGTTGTTTCGTCGCCCGCCTCGCCCACCTCGCCCGCACCTTGTCGAGGCCACGAGTACGTTTTTCGTCCATTCTTCTCGTGAGATGTTCCAGAATATCCAGCCAGATCGCGGCCGTGGTTTGGCGTCGTCGAGGGGAGCTTTTAGCCTTCGCAGGTCCGAAGAGGGGCGACCATGTAGGCGGATTGCGACCGCGAAGCGATGACGAGCCGACATCCAGCCCGCAAGGAGCAGACAAAAAAAGAAAAGCCAGCTACCCGGCGTATCATTTGGATCTGAAAAGAAAGAAAGAAGAGACAAAGAAAGTGAAGAAGTAAGTGGCTGTTTCGAAGGAAGGGGGAATGGGGGGAAAAGGTTTACTTATGTGAGTGACCTCAGTTCCCCTCGGTCCCAGCAACCCGGGCCCTTTTCGCATCATCCCCCAAGCAAGTGAACAAGCCCAAACGCCGGGCCACGCCTGGGTTTTTATTTTATTTCTATTCGTCATTTATTTTTACATCCAGTCCGCCTTTTCGCCCCCCTTGACGCATCTGAATTAGACGATCTGCGTTGCCGCTTTGCACACCATTGCTTTGTTTGTTTTTTTCTTCCGCCCGGATGTTGCCCTCCATCTTCGCGGGGGGGGGGGGGGGGGGGGGCTGCCCTGCATGCGCCTTCTAGACTTTGCCGTACATCTGGCGTTGTATTTTCTTTTAATTTTTCGTTCCCTGCGACCCCGGATGTCGGTTCTCTTGCTTCCACGACTTTGTTTGAAGGCGATTTCTGCAATCGGGGTCCCGGGATGGGGAGTGAGTGGTGGCTCTTTTGAATTATACTGTGGCCCGTCCCTGTCCCCACGGACATTGGCGTCTTTTTGGCGTCCCGCTTGTTCAATGCCCACCACCATTTTTGTTCCCGCTGCGCGCTTCTTCATCTCCTTTTTTTCTTGTGTTTTTGATCCTTACGCGCGGCGATTGTGCTTCGCATTTTATCTTGACTCTTTCTACTATGTACACTGTGCCTGTTGGAAGTGCCCGAGTATCTGCTTTGAACAGGTTTACGGAGTAAAATAATCAAATGATGATAATAATGGAAACGTCCCATCCACTGATCCAGCCATGTGAGTGGGTCCCTGCCAAGAGAAACGCGAGCGCTTCAGCAATACAACTGAACTGGAAGTTCTGGAGCTGCGACAAACACAAGGAATAAAAGGCGTTCCGTGAGAATGACGACCTGACTATCTATCATTCGTAAAGTCGCTTCAATTCTCTCTCTCCTCCAGATCATGGCCAAGAACCGAAGCGAGTTTGGATCGATGGCTCAGTGGACACTGGAAACGATTGCTTGAAAGTTGACCCCCGGATACCTGCATGTGCCTGTACCGGTAGCCACCTTCTAGAGCGCTGCCCCCGAGCGCACTGCCCTGCCTATTTTCCTCGGGAGTTTCGTCATCGTACCGAGACCAGGTTGTAGATGGGGTCGCAGATGAAACATGGTCTGCATGCCGGGATCGTTTTGCCTTCATCGCGTCGTCCTCCATGTCATCTTGACCTACATAGTCGTGTGAGAAAGTGGCAAGATTCTTTTCGGCATTTGCGCTCCAGACAATTTGATTTAGCGCAATTGGGTCATGTGCCATGTGCCATGTGCCGACAAAGCCTGCGTTGTTGGCTTCTTCTTTTTCCTGCCCAAATCCCACACGGACCAGATCATTCCAGATGAGCTTTTTTAGGGCCCCGGTAGTCGGACGGAGATAAGATGAAAAGGATTGCTGCATTGCCATGCCAAGTTGCCCAAACGACAAGAAATGAAGCCCAGAACGGCACACAAACTGTTGCTAGAGTTCTTGGAGGAAGCCAGGATGAGCACCAACTTTATGGATCTCAGCATGCATTGCTGCGTTGGATGTTCTGTTGTCTCTTGACAAGCTCCGCCGCGTAAAGGTAGGTATGTAGGTAGGTACTCCGTAGGTACAACACCAACACGACTTCTTTGTTCATCTATGTATGTACATACTCGTATAAAGCAGACTTAATATTTATGGCCTTGCAAGACATTTCTTTTACCGAGATTGATTGTACGAAGTGGATATGGCCATCAGTCATGAACTTTTGGCATCATTGGGAACCCCGCGTGCGTTGGAAGTTGGCGGCTGGTTGACGTGTTTGATCATTGATGGCAGCACCGCGATAAGACGATTGGCCGAGTATATTGCAAGCTTGTGACCTGTCACTCGCTCCCCTCGCGGAAAGACCAAAACAAGGTCAAATGAGCTGAGACTTTTTTCATTGCCTTGCCTGGTGTACTGCACAGTGCAAGGTCATGATCATCTGCGACTCGTGAGTCCAATTTTGGTGAATTGGTTCCAGCCTCCAGTGGAGGAGAGGGCCGTCCCCAGATCTCCGAGACTTTTGAGTTCTTTTCGGTTGTCCCCGTATTCCTATGTGGGGACTCAAATGTCGTGGTTCGTGTGGGAAAGCCTGTTAATTTGATCAAGTCAAGTTGCTATGTATGTATGTATGTATGTATGTATGTACATGTGCTATTTCGGTGCAGGATCAGCCTCTTTAAAAAAAAGTGTCCAGCATGTGCGTGTACGTAAGCTGTAATACTCAACCCAGTAGACAACTTCTATGTAGAGTGGTGTGAATACCTTCCTTGCGGCACCTTTGTCTTTTCTTGCTTTGCCGGTTCACAAAGTGCTCGAGACACAACATGTTACATGTAGGTAACAAGCTTGCATTGCATTGCATTATGTGCACGGAGCTCGCGGTCGGGTTCGGTCATACAACGCAGGCTAATTAACTTAAACTTTATGCTATGTACTTGGCGCAATGGGTGTCGCAATCCGATCGCGCGATAAATCGAGATTTGTGAAATAAATGTTCACAAAATCCAAGAGCGGAATAGAAGCTTCCGACCGCTTTCTTTTCTCTCCCCTCCCAAAATGCACTCCCTACAATGAATGACATGCTCTCAGCATGGCCGTCTCGCCATATCCTACATAGTCCAGAAACAGTTCTCATGATAATTCCAGCTTCCCCTTGATATGTTTTAGAACCTCCCTGATACCTTGGTCGAGATCGCCCAAGGCCAAGTACCCATCTATCCACGCGGCCGTCTTCTTGCTCAATGCCACCTTGTCCGTAGTCGTGTCCAACTTGCCGCCTAGTCGCACCAACACCTCGCGCAAGCCTCGTGGGAAGTCCGCCGTATTGGGGTTCACGCCAATAATGGGCTGCCGAATAAAGGAATTGCACGTAGCAGGGTGCTCGGGGAACTGCTCGTTGAGAACATCCAGGACGTGCTGTGAGATCTTGGGCTCCATAGACAAGTTCTTAAAGGAGGTGAAGAGGAAGAAGAATGTCTCCGCCACCTCGGGAGTGAAGAATGCTTGTTTTCGCGAAATATCGAATATTGCCATGGGGATGGCGCCGTCCATGGCGGGATTGGATTTCAGCTGCTCAGCCGCACGCTTGTCAATGACCTTGGCTTGTGCCTTGAATGGTGCAGGCAAAGAGCTGCCATCAACGTCTTCTTCCTCATCGTCGTCGTCGCTGCCAATAATGCGAAGCTCGTCGTCGTCCTCGACACGGTCAGGCCGAAGAGCATCCACCCCCTTGACTTCCTTGCGCTTGTCCACCTTGACGAGCCACTCCATCTCCGACTTGGCGTACTCAACCCAGAGTCTGCAGTCCATGTTGCAGAAGCGACATCCACGCATGAAGAAGCCCCTCGCGGAAGCCATGTCGCCATTTCTGGCGGACCGTCGTCCGGCCATGATCCAGAGGTCTGCGTCATGCGGCATCATGCGTAGAGCACCCGTCATGGTCTTCCGCCAGCGCTTGGCGGCCTTGACACTGGCAGTGTAGTTGAGGTACTCGCGCCACAATTCGCTGCTTCCGGGATGTTTATTGACAGATCGGTCGTAGATGGACATGACTCGTGCTTGTCCTGCGTGCGCTGAATTGAGATGCTGGATCTTGAGGCGCTTGCAGCGCTTGCTGCGGAGAGCTTCTAATGATTGCTCCCATTTTGCGTATGCAGACCATTCGGACGGCGAGTTGCCGGGACACAAGACTCTGTGTTCGTGCTCATTGCGCTTCTGGACGATGGTTCGAATCTCATCCTGAACAGCGGAAATAATTAGCAGCCGTGATTTTATACAGAAGCGGAGAGTGACAAGCTTACCTTGGTGAAAATCTCCTTTTCTTCCCACTCGCGCAGCTGCGGCACAGATCGTTCGAGATAGAATCTCGCCTTTCCCGCAACGCCAGCCATGATATGACGATAAGTTGCGTAAAACTGGAGGAGCTCGAACTAGAGTCCTAGGAAGGGGTGTAAGGGTTTACTGGATAAGATACTCGGCTGGTAGCGTTGCGTTGGGAGGTTGACTTGCGCTGTGCGGCCAGTGCGAACCCAATGTGCAGGTTCAGGGAAGTTTTTCACCACGAGGCTCCAAGTTCCTGAGATCCGAAAATTTTAGTGGGGCCGCTTCTACCGTTTCTCAGCCTTGCAAGTTGCGGGCCCTTGAAGTTGGCCCCTGCGGTGCCGAACCGAGCTGGTACTGTACGTATTTTGGTCTGGTACCGGGCGAATCAGCTGGAGCTGTCATTCGAGGTTCCGCTGCCACATGTCGCCAGACCATCCCCTTCTCCCATCCCTGCTTCGGTCATACTCACTCGCTTCTAGTTGAAACAGTACATTGATACTGTCCTCCTCCACGTCCGAATAACTCGGATGGTGTTCATATTCCTTGGAGGCTTCAACTCTTCATTCATTTCTTCTTAATTCATTTGTCAAATATCCACTGCTTCCGTCATGTCCAAGTACAAGGACAAAGACGGCGGCGTGGTCCTCAGCTTCGGGGGCCACTGGGTCAGCTGGGCACACACCGTCATCGCGTACAGTAAGGTCTTCGAGATGAGGAATGATGAAATAGCATCTGAGATCGCAATTCGTGTGGTGACTAACTGCTTGTGTAGCCGCCTTTCTCAGCGCGTTGATTGTCGGCGTCGGCTTGCATTACCATAAGATTGTTCAGAATGAATTTTACGGATATCCGCAGGAATGGTTTCCTTCCGTCTCCGCGACAATCGGCGACCGATACCCCGAGCGATCATTCTTCATGATATTCATTGCTATCACATCTGGTACGCGACGCTAGAAACTCTGGATTATAGTTGCTCTGCGCCTTTGCTGATTCAATCGCCCAGGACCCCGATTTGCGCTCGTTGGCTTGTTCTACCTCCTTAGTCGGAAGCCGGGCACGAAACTCCCCGGCTTCGTTGCCTCGATGGGAATTCTGCGAACACTCACATGCGGTGGCTGGACTTATATCACATCGACCGACGATCATGATTGGCACGATATTCTTATGATCTCTTACATCGTATGTACTCTCCCCTGGACGCTGGGCTGCATTGCTCTCAGCCCGCCGAATCCCCAGGCCATCAAGTACCGAAAGTATATTGCCAGTTCTTTCTTTGGCACCTTGGTACCTTTGATCTACTTCTTCATTCAGCACAAAGTGCATCGAGTCGCCGGAGGTTCGTACTGTGACACTCTAAAGTCCCATTATGATCGCAGCTGGTGTTCTAACAAATTGCTCAGCGTACACGATCTATGCCTTCTTCGAGTGGGCATTGATCCTCTTTGATGTTGGATTTGACGCCGTCACCGCTTTGGATTTCAAGACGTTTCAAGTTGTTGTCAAAGATGTCAGGGGTCTCAGCAAGGGGTACGTCCAGTGGCTTCCGAGATAGTACTCTGTGTGCAGCTCAATCCAAATATAATGTCTTTGTGTCATGCTCTAAATCTCGTCGCAGTGAAAACTCGTCGTCTGTTTCATCGGCCGTTATGGAGAAGGAGTGAGTCAAGTGTTCACATTCCACCTGACGTTAGTGGACTAACCCATTGAACTCGAGAAGAAAAGAAAAGGCCACCGGCGGTCTTTATTCCGTGCACTTCACCTGGTCTGAGGCTCTAGACACAGCAGCTGATGTTTACCATGGAGTGAGTGCTCTGATCCCACATGTCAACAAACAGTATCTGACGTTTTACTAGTTCGTCTTCTGGTCCATGCTGACCAGCCTGGGTCTTGTGGTGTGGTGTAAGTGTCTTGCGACTACCTGATTGTGCCACATTGAGCTCTTCGAAATACTGACTGAAACAGACTTTCCTCTCTGGCACATGGGAATTTCTGGGTACGAGGCCTTCGTCTTGGCGTCCATCTCACCTTTGCTCCTCATCGGACCTCTTCGATCTGCCGTCGTCAACAACCAGCGGCTCATTCATCTTCTGTCCCTCTCCGGAGTGGCAGCTTACTTGGTTCTAGACCCAGCTCGTCGTCTGTTCACAGTAGGATTTGGTGTCGCCATGTCGACCTTGGGCTGGGTTGCCACGCTCCACGCCGAGTCTGTCCACGATGCCCGGTTTGAGTCCAAGCTTCTCGGCTTGCTGGTCGGATTGATCTTGTCTTCCACTGCGAAATTCGCTTGGCAGACCAATAATCCAATCTGGCCCATTATGCACAAAGCAAATGGTGGCTGGAACCTTGCTGGCTTAATTGTCGGCGTCTTAGCTGCCTTGCGCTTCACCCGCAAAGCTCCTCTCACGAGCAGCACATCCCAGGCCGCCGCAAAAGGCTCAACTGTTCTCGCAGCCTGTGGTGTCGGAGGCGTGTTCTTTGGCATGCATTCACTGCTCTCTGATACAAGTACCATGATTCTCTGGGTCTGGGAGGGTTTCCCTGTCCGTGGTCCGTACTTTTCCACTCACGGCTGGTGCACCTTGGCTGCCATGTCTGCCGGTGTCTTTTTCGGCATCTACAAACCTTCGCTCGCCGGAGGATGGGCCACATACACCGTGGGAGCGATTGGCGCCATAGTCCTGACATTCTTCAGCCACTGGTTTGGCTACTATGGTGCTCTCATCATTGCAGCTTACCTAATGGCTGTTGCTGTACCTCTCCTGACGAGCGCGTCCAAGAAGAGCCCTGCGACCACGTTTGGGCTCGGATTTTTCATATATGTGTTCTTGGTCCTCTTCCACGTCTGGGTCGTTGCCTATGCCTTTGTACCTGGCGGTCCTCTGGTTCGTGAGCATACGGACTGGATCATGTACACCATGATAGGCCTGATAGGTGCCGGTGTCTACGACTACAACTCGTCCAAGCCGCGAAAACAAGAGGCACGCCGACGTTCGGCCTCTCAGCACAAAAAGTACTTTGGCGTCGCTACCATCTTTGTCAACATTCTTTTCTTATGTTCTGCCTTTATGCGCTTCCCAACCAACGACTACAAGCCATACCACGCCCAAGACCGCGTTCTCACCGCCGGTATCTGGACGGTTCACTTTTCGCTGGACAATGATATGTGGTCTTCCGAGTACCGCATGCGAGACCTCATTAAGGAGATGGAACTCGACGTCGTCGGGCTTCTCGAGTCGGACCTGCAGCGCATCATCATGGGCAATCGTGATTCGACTCAATTCTTGGCCGAGGACCTCGGCATGTACGTTGACTACGGCCCTGGGCCCAATAAACACACCTGGGGTGCCGCTCTTCTGTCCAAGTTTCCCATTGTCGAATCCAAGCACCATCTCCTGCCCAGTCCCGTCGGCGAACTAGCGCCCGCGATTCACGCTACGCTGGACGTCTACGGCGAGCTGGTGGATGTCTTTGTCTTCCACTCCGGGCAAGAAGAGGACCCCGAAGATCGTCGCCAGCAGTCCGAATACCTCGCCAAGCTGATGGGGTCCACCCCACGACCGGCCTTCCTCCTCAGTTACCTCGTCACGAAGCCTCTGGAGGGTAACTACAACAACTACGTGAGCGAAAAGTCGGGCATGCACGACGTCGACCCGACCGACTGGGACCGATGGTGCGAATACATTCTCTTCAAGAGACTCAAGCGTGTTGGATACGCTCGTGTAAGCCGCAGTACCATCACCGACACTGAATTGCAGGTGGCCAAATTCGTTATCCCGCGCTCTACTGAGGAGGCTCAGCAGCTGGACTCCATGTCTGCTGAAGAGCGTAACCGGCGTGTGCAGGAGGATGAGGTTCCACAGGGGTGGCGGTTCCCGGCTATGTTTAGGGAACAGGGTGTTCGGGATCACAGGTATCATGTTTTTGATGAGCCTAGATACTATAATTAAGAGACCAAGGGCGTCTTTTTTTTTTGATGTCACGAGGAGGGGCATAGTGCTGCATGGATGGAAATTTTTGTATTTGTATTCGAACAAGCCGTTACATATGCAGTTGAAGGGCTGTTTATCAATGTGCAGATATGTGTGTCACATGCGATGGCATTGTGTTTGATGCTTTGTCCGAAACTCTGCTTGGCTTGTTACAAGTTTCAGGAGAAATGCACGCCAGGTTCAACAAACGGCCAGGAGTTGTTCGGGTCATGTGGAGAGACATCTATGTAATTACTGTATGTGGAGGAGAACATGGCCTCTCGTGTTGGAACTTGGTATGTACATACGATACATATCTAGCGGCTCCAGGGGAGACCGTCACGGGATGATGTTAGAACTTCTTGGACCGGGACGCCAAGCCAAGTGCCCCACAAACCCCCGGGATTCGGAAGACGGGCGCGGAATTGCTTCCAGGGTCGTCTCCGCGCCGGCTTTATGTACCTACTACCGGTTCCATGCGGTCGGATACGTTCGGCCCATGCACATACGGAGTTAGGTTCTACGTATGTATTACGGCAATTGCATATACATAGCTAGATGTTGAGTAACTACCCAGGTAGGTAGTAACTATCGTTGACCAGAATGGACAACGCCTCTAGTCGAACAGATGAAGCTGCTCGCGTGTTTACGCGCAATAAGCACTCTCAGCCCAGATCGAAGCGGCGGCAAGGCAAGTGAATAAACATATGGAAGACTTTCCTTTATCATACATACCTAGGTACCGTAGGCATATGTACAATCGCCGTTGCACCTCTCAACCTCCCCAACTCCTTAGCGCACTCAGTCATCCGGCCCCCCCCCCCCCCCCCCCCCCCCCTTCCCTCCATCTCTGTGCCGCTGAAAGCCGCAACTTCCAATCCGCGACGTCTCACTCGCCAGCATCCACGACAAAGCGCCCTGTCTTCCTTTGAACCGAACGCCCGTCTTGGCCGCGGGGTAAACATGGATGACATGGCAAGGTTCTGTCGGTAGAAGGGGCTATGGATTTGTTTTAAGAGAGTCTTGCGCGGCCCCGGTGGTGCCAATCATCAATATATACATACATACACACACACACACCACTTGGCTTCCTCGTTCCCATTGCATCGTTCCTTGGGATGTGAACTTTTATTTTTCCTTGGAATATATGGTTCGCTGTCACGACATGGGGCTTACATTCGGGCATTTGGGGGTGTATTTGGGGCTGTTGGTTGGGCTTGGGGCGCTCTATGTAAGTCGTGTGATGCGTGGAGAGAGTGTTTGATTCTGATTGAAGAAGAGAGAGGAGGGGGAGTTGGAAGGAAGCAAACACAGCGAGTGGTGGTAAATGAAGAGGCAGAAGGAAACGAAGAAACAGGTTGAACATGGCCAGTCTTACTAACATGCTTTTGACATCGGCAGACGTTCTGCCTCGTGGTATACAGGATATTCTTCCATCCTCTTGCGAAATATCCCGGGCCGTTTCTGGCCAAGATGACGGATGGTTACCAGCTCTATCATGCCTACAAGGGTGATCGGCACCTGGAGTTCTGGCGCATGCACCAGAGATACGGTAAGACGACACTGATCCATCAAACAGTACATCAATAATCATCTCATCTTGGGGAACGCGGATCCGGGCTTTGGATACATTCATTCTCTAACTTAGTCACATGCTACGAATCGCAGGCAAGGTTGTACGCTTTGGTCCCAACTCCCTCTCTTTCAACTCGAGCCAGTCCCTCCGTGACGTCTACGGGTTCCAATCCAATGTGCGCAAGGCCGAGTTCTACGATGCGTTTGTGCATCCGGCGGCCAACACGCACAACACGCGCGACAAGGAGGTACACGCGCGCAAGCGACGGGTGTTATCGCAAGCCTTCTCCGAGAGCGCCATGAAGGAGATGCAGAGGTATATCTTGGGCAACGTGCGAACGTTTTGCGAGCAGGTTGGGCTGGTGGACGGCGGCAGCGGCGGCGATGCCAAGGGGTGGACGCAGCCGCGCAACATGAGCGACTGGTGCAACTACCTGGCCATGGACATTCTGGGCGATCTCAGCTTCGGCAAGGCCTTCCACATGCTGGAGAAGCCCGATAACCGGTTTGCGCTAGAGCTCGTAGAAGCGGCGACGACGCGGCATCTCATCTGCGGCACTATGCCCGTCGTCGACAAGCTCAAGATTGACCGATTCCTATTCCCCCGACTGGCGGCTGGTCGCGCGCGGTACATGGCCTACAGCAAGGGCCAGCTCACGGAACGCACGAAGCTGGGCGAAGAGACGGACCGCCGCGATTTCTTCTACTACCTACTCAAGGCGCGCGATCCCGAGACGGGCCACGGCTTCAGCATGCCCGAGCTATGGGGAGAGTCCAACCTGCTCATCATTGCCGGGTCCGACACGACGTCGACGGCCATGGCCTCAACCATCTTCTACCTGGTGCGAAACCGTCACGCATGGGAGCGCGTCAGCCGTGAAGTCCGCGCCAAGTTCCGCGATGTCGAGGAGATTGTCCACGGGCCGAGCCTCGGTTCCTGTACTTACCTCCGCGCCTGCATCGACGAGGCTATGCGTCTTTCCCCCTCAGTTGGTGGTATATTGCCTCGCGAGATCCTCGCTGGCGGCATGACTGTTGACGGCGAGCACGTCCTTCCCCAGGGTACTGTCGTCGGCACTCCTCACTACACCATCCATCACAACGAGGACTACTTCCCCGAGCCGTTCAGCTACGTCCCCGAGCGATGGCTCCGCGGCGAAGTCAACCCCCTGAGCGGCAGCATCACGACCGATGACGACGTGGTTCTGGCTCAGAGCGCCTTCTGTCCCTTCTCCGTCGGGCCTCGCGGCTGCATTGGCAAGGGTCTCGCGTATGCCGAGATGACCACCATGCTCGCCCGCACCATCTACCTGTACGATATGCGGCGAGCATCCGGCAGCGTCGTCGATCCCGCGGAAGGGCGTCCTCATTTCGAATGGGGCCGCCATCGTGAGACCGAATTCCAACTCATCGATACCTTCACCAGCGCCAAAAAGGGACCCCTGGTTGAGTTTAGAAGGGTCGACGAGAGCGCCCGAGGGCCGGGAGTAGAAGTATCGTGATTGGATAAACGGTTACTAGCACAAGGCAGGTCATCTCTACCGGCACATGGAGGGGTTTCGGGCTTTCCTTTGTGGTTTTTTTGGTGTGAAGTTTGAAAGACTTGACCATTGGGCTGCGCCACCCTGCTCGTGTAACAGTTACAGGAGGCTTTTTTTTTCTTCGCGTGATGGAGGGTGTTGTACGACAGACAAGTTACAGCGAACGGCGTTCACTCTTGAGTCTTGATTTGTGTACGTAATCCAGATGAAACAAGGAAGCCAAGTGTAAATGCGTCTTTGTGTGCTGGATGCCTCCCATTCGCTGGAGTGTTGAAATGACCCGTGCTACATACGTGTAACGTGCATATGTTGAGATGCAGGCCGAAATGAGCACCGGGCCATCTACCAACTTCTGCCCAGCCAACCGTGTGATATTTCCAACGCGAACTGGAGAAGTACGATGAAAGGACCTGAAGGTTCAAGAGTCAAGCCTGCGAACTGACTGCTTGCTGTGTGTCTGCTTGCTGCTTTGCATTCATAATAAAGTGATGCCGCCTAGGTATTTCGTTTGGGACGGCACGCGTCGCGCAGACAGTTGCCTCTTTCCTCTTTCGTGCAAGAATTAGTTAACGGTTAGACGCCGAGCCCCACTCCACCCAAGGCCGGGGTCGGTGAGGCTGCTGCAGCCTGCGAGTACAAGTTACAACATGGAGCTTGGCTTTCTTCTTCGCATCTGTCCGGCCTTTGGGTCTTTCGCCAGAAGCTCGTTTCCAGATCACACCTCACCACCACGCGTGTCTCGAACGCCGTCATCATTGGAAGAGTCGCCTCCTATGCACTCTCCTTCCTCATCTAACAACATTCCACCGACATGACGCTGTAGACGAAAGCATACCGACTCGGGACCCTCGATCGTCCAAATTCTTGACGGCCCAGCATGGTTCTGTGCAAATTCTTCCAGCAGGGTTCTTGCAAGTTCGGAGGTACGTTAGCAGATTGAAAAAGATGAGAAAACCTCGATGCCACAAATGTCACGCTCGGCGACCCGGCGCGCATTGCTCTGCGATCAGGCGGCGCGCTGGGGAGCGAGAGGCATGACGCAGGACTGGCTGAACGCAACAAAAATCAAACTCTGACCAATTTTTTTTCTTTCCAGCTTTTTGCCGATTCGAACATCCCACCGCCGGTGGAAATCAAAGGGAAAGTCGGGAGAGATTCAGCACGTCAGCCGCGGGCGGTGGATCAGGCGGGAAGGCTTGGGAAGATGCGCTGTGTATGTCTTGTTCACCAACCTAGACGATGTTTGCTCGTGATTCGGCCACTGAAAATACTGACTCATTTCTGTGTATAGCAAAATACAAGATCAGTCTCGAGGTAATCGAGAAGGAGCTGTCAGTTGAATTGCCGCAATGGATTCTCTCCGCCTACGGTCCTGGGCGCGATACTCCCGAGCAGCTCTTTGGAGGATATCCCCGAGAACAGAGCTTCGAAGAAGTGCGACTGTACTACGTGATGGCATGTGCTTCGGGCAATGAGCAGCAGGCTGTAAGTGGATAATCTACATTTTCCTGGAAGTTTGGGAAGCGAGGTCGGGATTGGTGGCAGAAACGAGAGACCGCCAGCTAACCGAGAATTGATACGCAGGTCTATGAAACACAGCAGTTGTACCAGAACGCGCAGCAGCAGACACGGTTTGCGCTGAAAAACACTCGAGACGCGGTCCGGTTCATTCTCGATGCCGAGAACCAACACCCCAATCGGATCGACATATGTCGCGCGGGGACACAAGGCGCTTCATCTGGCGGGTTTGCAGGAAACAACGTCCTTGGTGGCTCTGGAGACGTCTTGGGAAAAAGAGGCAATCCTTTCGAAACCCCGGCTTTGCGCCATCCATCGCATCCAAACTGGGGGGGGCAGAGCCAGCCTTCGGCACAACCACAACAAACAGCATTCGGGCAACAGTCGGCCCTTGGAGCAAGTCAAAATCCATTCGGGGCTCCAGCTTTAGGACAGCCCATGGGTGGACAATTGGGCGGCCAAAGGCCCAATCCTTTCGCAAGCAACAACCAAGCTCCTCCTGCTTCTAATGCTGCAATCGACCCCTTTAGCGCCGCCGCCATTATGAACCAGGCCGGCAGTGCCCAACCACTCAATTCATTTAGTCAACAGCATACGATGCAGACCTCCAATACTCTTGGCCAGGCGGGTGGCCAACCTTCGAGGCCCAACCCTTTTGCACCCAGCTCTTTTGCATCCGCGGCTTCCGCGTCAAACCCCTTTGGCGCGGCAAACAACCCCCCCCAAAATCAGTCCAGCTTTCAGAGCTCAAGGCCCAATCCCTTTGCCACATCAAACAGTTCAGATCCAAATCAGGCCAACGGTCAGCCTTCAAGACCTAACCCTTTTGCCACAGCGACCAACCCAGCGCCAAACCAGGCGAACAACCCCTTTGCACAAAATACGCCCAGCGCGAGCAACAGTGCCTTGGGCTCAAATAACGCATCCAATCCCTTGGGACAACCGGGACCCCAACAACGGATGAATACTTTTGCCACCAGTGGCCAAAATCAGGCGCCCAATACTAACACAAACACAAAACCTAACACCAAGAACGGTCCCTATCACCCCGACAGCGTCAAGGAACACCCCGCCCTCGAAAGCTACGCTACAAAGAATCAAGACGGCACGCTTGCTACCTTTAAAGGTCAGCCTGTCGTATATAAGGACAGTCTGCCCGGCCTCCACGCAGCCGACGGAATCTGGACACGCATCTGTTTTCCGGCCGGTGCACCGGGCTATAACAAGGATACAGAACTGCCGCCTGCCGACTATGACGAACAAACCAAGAATCAGTGGGCGGCCTTTGAACAGACGGGAGACTTTGCGGATGGGATCATGCCGGAGATACCACCTCCACGAGACTGTACAAGGTGGGATTTTTGATATCATAGCGTGTTTGAATGTTTGGAATGAAATGGAATTCAAAGATTACGAATTGGAAGGTTGTCACATTTGGTATAATTGACGTCTGTTTCTGGCTTTCTTGTACCTAGGCAGGCATACTTGTCGGGAGTACATAGCATAGATCTTTTAGCACGATATGAGTTGGGGACTACAACATTCACAGATACCGAGCGTTGTTCCATCCCCAATATCGGAGAAATCTCTCCTTTTATTCAAGCACTGTCTTAGCACACCTATCCCCCTACCATCCTCGCACGCAACGGGAAATGAATCGCTAGTTGCTGCGCTGTGCTCCGTACCAGGGCCTGCACATGCTTAGGCGGCGATGGTGACCTCGACCTCGACACCGGCATCGATGTTGACAATGATCTGCTTGACAACCTCGGTAGGGGCGTGGAGACTACACGATTGATTAGCGGACAAGTCCCACACGAGCCAAATCTGCGGCCTCGAGCCCGCGCCATATGTGACTGGACTTCTTGTTGAAACACAGGCGCACGGCACAGGAAGAAGGCTGAGGGAAAGAAGCAAAACGTACTCGATGAGACGCTTGTGAATGCGCATCTCGTAGCAGTCCCAGGTCTTGGAACCCTCACCGCAAGGGGTCTTACGGGTGGTGATCTTCAGGGTCTGGGTGGGCAAGCGGACGGGACCCTTGACGCGCAGGTCCTTGCTCTTAGAGCGCTCGAGGATCTCAGTACAGACCTTCTCGAGGATGTTGACCTTGCGGGAAGAGAGAGTGATGCGGATCTTGTGGGCTTTCTGTTTGAGGGAGGGGGTGAATCAGTTAGTAAATTGTACCAATGGCGCTATACACCTCGAAATGACGTGATGACTGCAATCGACATAATTGTCGTTCCCAAAAACAGGAGCAGTGGGGGTATTTTTTTTAATGGTATCATTTTTTCGGAGGTCGTTCGAGGAAAGAGGGAGTAATTTTTGGTACAAGTGTCATAAAAACGTACAGGAGCCTCGCTGTGGTCCTTGTCGGCCTTGTTGTAAGACATGGTTACTGGTGCTTGAGTTTTCGGAGATTGGAAAATTGAGATATTTGATGTCCTTCACGACTCGAACGCGGGGGAAACTGCGACGTTTCGGCAAAGTGATGAAGGCTCAAAAAATTGGTGTATGTTGTCAAGAGGCAAGTCAGCGACGATGGGCATCGCGAGCTCAATTTTGGTGGGGGTGGGCCGGCTTTTTTTTTTTTTCGCCGCAGTACGGAGTATGTAGGGCTTTTTTGTGTGGGCACTAGGCCTAAAAGGGGATGGTGATGACTTTGTGGACTTTCAATTGGTTGAGGAGCGAGCTGGGCGGGTAGAATACGTACCGAATTTTTGCGTTGGACGTTCGAAGAGGTTATGTATCTGGTCTGGTTATGTACTATGTAATAGCGTACCTAGCAGGGAGTGAGTGACAGTCGCTCGGCAGGCCGATGCGGCTAACCCCCTGAGGTTTGGCCGTTTGGGGACTTGGCATGATTCATCCGGCAACGGAGTCATAGCATGACATCAATTGTACATGAGCTGTTCGACTGGAGCTGGAAACATGGACAGAGCAGGGCGTTGACGATCAGATGCTCTAGCAAGCGACCCCGTTGAGCTCGACGATAGCCTACAAAGTGAACCCGCCTCGCCAGCTCAGGGCTTCAACCTCTCTCTTCACTTCTACCGAATCGATACCCTCGGACAAGCTTGACAAAGGCATGTCGACGCTCCCGCCTCTGGCACCCTTCCCAAAAGCCTCATGGCAGACGCAACTGAGCTCAGAGGAATGGAGCACGCTTGTGCAAGCTTGGAAGGCCTTGTGTCAGGTGTACCTGGATCTTGCCTATGAAGAATTCGCGAAAGCAGCAGCGGCAACACAGAATCACGCCTCTCTCGTGAGCTTCACGTCTTCGTTTGTGCGCGAGACGGCACGGGCCAGATCGCCAATCCCGGGCTCGAAGACTCTATTGCGGCCTGTTTTCCATCTTACCTCGCGGCTTTTACGGCTACTCAGCCCCCAACCATCGGAGCTCCTAGAGTACGAGTTCCTAGCCGATATTGCAAGAATATATCCCAAGACGCGCACGGCACCACTCATTGGCGAGCTCTTCGACGATAAGCATGCTTCGGGTCCTGTGATAGAGGCGTCTTTGACGTCTTTAAAGAAGCTTCTCATTCCTCAGTTGGATGCGGGAATCAAGGGCGACTTGAAGCTGGTGGAGTCGCGACTCGCCGTCCTCAACCCCCTTCTACATGTCTCTCCGCATGCGTGTACTCTGATGCTAGCTGGATCCGATTTCTTCGACGGCCTCACAACATGCTTCAAGGTTATGAACCCGCCGCTGCGGCGGACCATAATCACCACCATGTACCTATGCATTATCAGCCTCGTCGAATCTGAGCCCCCGAAATGGTCCATGCTGAACGACTCCCTCTTCGCCTTGAGCGCGGCAGCCGATGCGCACAAGCAAGGGCCTTTGAACGCCAATGACTCGCTTGTTGCGGAGCTCGTGACGAGCACTCCTCTGTTGAAGCTTCTTTTGCGGCGAGCACAGGCTCAGGACGTGGCGACGACGAGTCTCCAGGCGAGGATCACTGTATTGGAATCGTTCAAAAAGGGGCCCATGGCACGGCCAAAGCGTCTTGCGTTGCGCAAGAAAACGGCCAAGGGCAAAGGAAAAGCAACGCCTGGAGGCTTCCACCACCAGGCAGAGATGCATGTACATCGCATGAGCCAGATTACGCAGGTGCAGGATCTATTTCCCGATCTGGGAGCTGCCTTTGTCTCCAAATGCTTGGATGAATATGGTGATGATGTTGAGCAAGTGGTGGCCAACTTGCTTGGCGAGACCCTGCCTCCACATTTGGCGACTGCAGACAGGAGTGAGCCCTTGTACGTTGTACTCGAACATGCCGCAGGCCCCCGTTTAATTCTTTTCGTGGCCAATGTAGTCTTGTAGAAGAAAGTACAGACGAGTAAAAAAAAAACGGCTCAGAGACTATTGCTAACGGAAGCCCCATTTCCAGATCATCGCATGAAGACATTCCCCATCGGACAGATCTCGCACCCCGATCAACGCCTCCCCTACCGTCATTACCTCCACCAATACCATCAAGACGAAACGTATTTGACAATGACGATTTCGACCGTCTCAACACCGACGGGTCCAAGATCTCGTTTGGAAAAAAGCCACAAGCCAGCGCCGACGAACTCCTCCAAGACAAATCCACAGCTCCCAACAAGGCAGCCATTTTATCCGCCCTTGCAGCCTTCGATTCTGACGACGATGAGCGAGACGACACCTACAACGCAGCAGATGTAGGCGGCACAGTAGACACAATGGACCAAGAAGCCGACGGCGCCCACGACGGCAACGAAGAGGCCCTCTTCCGTGCCTATCAGATAGATGAGACGCTGTTTAACCGAGACGCAGCCACCAGGCGAAACAATCCGGCGCGGGCCAAGTTGAGAGACGATACGGGCATGACGGATGAAGCCATTGAAGGATGGGCAGTCATGCTGGCGCGGAATCCCCAGCAAAAGAAGCGCCTGGAGGCCAAGTATGCGTTTGCGGGCCAACAGACACAACTTCAGGCTACGTCGTGGAGAGCAAGTCCCAATGGTGCGGGCACTGAAGCCAGTGGACAGGATGGCGGAGCAGGCAGAGGGGTCAGCAGAGGAGGCAGAGGGGGCAGAGGGCCACGGGGTAGTGGTGGTGGTGGTGGTAGAGGTCGTGGCCGCGGAGGGAATGTCGCTGGCCCAACTGGCGAAAAGGAGACGGAATCCGCAAGGCGGAATAAAGAAGCACATAAGAGCTCTAGGGCGAATCACAACAGACGTGAAGGTCGGGCCAAGAAGATGGCCCGCGGAGGCTTTGCGGGATAATCCCAACGGAATCTCGTCTTGTATTTGCGACCGATTTGACGGTAAAACCATGGTTGCCTCCATTCCTTTTGGCTTTAGCTGACGACCTAAATGGCTGAGAAGATGTCATCTGCATCTTGCACCCGAGCATATAAAACACGGCATGGCTCGGTATGGATCTCTGCAGTCAGTGGTCGTTTTCCGCGGAACGGTGACCTCATAAAACGCGAATCCTAGATTCAGGCTTCAGAGCTGGCATGTTCCTCGCACTGTTACTTTGTTACTTCTAAATCAGATGGATTACGCGGCGTCAATTGCTAGACGGGGTCTGCATTTGTGTCTTTGCCTCGGGGCAAGCAACGTTTTGCGTGGGCACCATGAAGCGTTGGCACATAGAACTGATGAGAGAGTCTGCATCGTGAAACTTTTTGTGATTGTTTAAGTAACATACCTACAAGCAGTTGTAGATAGATGCGTACCACACCAATGTAAACACAATAGACCGTGGTTCTCCAACGCCAGTCTCTCCTCTAATGCTATGTACTGCCCTCAGCCTCAGCTAGACGATCGTCTCGCATGCCATAACGCCATACTTGCACGTGAAACCCAGGAAAGAAAAGACAAAACAAGATACATATGATATAACGACAGTCCCACCCCCCCTCCTTCTCTCACAGTTCTGCAAACAAGTCCTCTACCACAGCCCCCAGCATCCTCAGCCCATAATACTTGGCCACCTTTCTCATCACCGTCAACCGACGCACGATATCCGCCCTCGACACAAGTTCCTTCCATTCACCACTACAGGTACAGTGCTCCATCAAATCATTCACACGTAGGGCCCCGCACCGAGCACACTTGAGATCCTGCGTTGCCCATTCCACCGTCCACGCCTCCACCATACACAGAAGCCGCTCCTCAATACCCACGCGATCGTACGCGGTGCCGCAGAAGCCACATTGCCAGCCCTGGCCCTGGCCCTGGCCCTGGCCGTCCTCGTTGCTGCCCTGGAGGTCTTGGTCCCGGCAGAGATCAAGATCCCGTGCGACGGTGCAGTTATCGCACGAGATTTGCAGGAGCTTCAGACTCTCCGAGGGATTGGCAAAGGTGCCTTCTTTGGAGAACTCGCGGACCTCGAAGAGAGCGAGGAGTTCTTTGCGTAGGAGGCGGGCTTCGAGGGTGATGTTCTTGTCAAGAGAGAGGACTTGCATGAGGGATTTGACGAGCTCGAGGGCAGGATTGCGTGGTCGGAGGTGGGAGCCTGGGAGGTCGGGGAAGCTGTAGTCTTCTGCGAGCTCGGGATGTAGCAGCTCGCGCTTTTGTTGGCTGATGAGCCCGACAATGGCCCTCTTTAGGGGCTTCTCGTATGACTTGCCGAGGATGGGTTGTCCGTCTTGATTCTCCTCGCCTCGGTTGGGAAGCTGTGTTAGGCGAATCGTGGAGTCGGGGGGGTGGTCCTCCATGTTTGCAGGCCGCTTGAGGGAGTGCATTAGCTGAATAAAGGCAATGACCCATTCGTCAAAGGTCGCCTGCAGCCTGACAGGCAGGAATGTGGCTATTTGCCAGTGCATAATCGTCTCGAGGTCCTGCTCGTCCGCTTCCACGACTTCTTGGCATGCCTTGCCTCCGTAGTTGAACTCGTCGTACCAGACCAGGTAGTCCCAGTACTCCTTGACTTCGAGATCGATGAAATGAAAGAGGGGCTTGCTTTTGATCGACTTGATGATGTACTGGCTGTAGGCAAACGCGTTGCCCACCTCAGCTTTGGTGGTCTGTAGAATTAGACGATTTGAGTTGGCAAAGACGACTTGTGATCCAACGCGTCGGAAATCTGCCATGAGCTGCTGGAAAGCTTTCCGGGACATCATCTGCACATAGTAGTGCAGCGCGCCGTCATACATGAAGGAATCTGGATTCTCCACCCAGCGGACAAGATGCTGCACCAGGACATCCGCCATCGTGCTGCCTTTGCAAGCCTCCGCCCACCAGGCTTTGACCATCTCGCGCAGCACGAGCACACCAGCATTGGCAAAGGCACTGTCTGATGCTAGAGTATCCGAGCCATCAGCCGTGGGATTAAAGGAAATGGACTCTGCCCCCTCCAGTTCGTTGATGAGCGACGACGTCAAGATGGTATTGATTGCCAAGTTTCGTACGTCCATATCGATGCACACGGAGGAGTATGTTCCCGGATTATTCACGTTGGGCATCTTGACCGTGTCCAGAGCGCCGAGGAGATTGTCCTTTTCATATCCAGCGTGATCAGGCCGCGGCCCAGCAGACCACCAGAGAACCACACCGTTGATCTGCAGTCGCCGAGCATACGCAATGTCGATGAGGAATCGGGGATCTTCTCGTTCCAGATTACACAGTGGCACATCGCCATACCGGGCTAGAGCTGTCAAGTGCAGAATCCAAGACCCCAACCCGAGATAGTGTCCGAGGAGCCGGCGCGCCACCACACCTTGCCAACCAAGAGGCGGCAGAGAGCTGTCGGCAGCGTCATACTTCAGTGGTAAAACAGGAAACTCTCCCAAGACGGGTACATCATGGACGAGGGATTTGCGCTGCGATGATTGGATAATCATAATTTGCGGTCGAGTCTCGTCCTTACGCATCTTTTTCACAACATCACTGATTTCGAGGTGTGCTTTACGCCGAGTCGACACTTGTGTTATCTTGAAGCCAATCTTCTCTTGGTAGGCGAAGCAGTCTTGCCAATTCGTGCCTGCTGCCTCTTGTGCTCGCTTGGCCAACATCTCCGAGTACATTCTCGTCACGTTGGGGAGGTCTTGACCGCCGTCCTTGTTCTTCTGCAGGATGATGATGTTCCCCTGAGCAGATGTTGTGGAGAAGATACCAAAGATCTGGCGTTCACCTGCTGTAATGTGGGAGATGTAGATATATGCCAGGCGACAGGTCTCAAGGTAAGTCCGCATCTTGGCGGGCCGTTTTAAGCCAAACAGTTCAAAGCCCTGTTCCAGGCCCTTGCCAAGCACGGCCTCTTGCTTCTCATCGATGGTGCACTGATTGCCGAGCCGGAGGACTGCTCTGATGTTCAAGGGCAAATGCTTTTCGTAGACGCCCTCCACGCTTGGGTGATTGAAGAGCAGGGAGAACTTGGCAGCTTCGTTAAAGTAGATATCCTCGGGCACAGTGAGTTTGAAGAGATGAGTCGAAGCGTGTCCGTTGGGAAGCGTGTAGTTGACTTGCTCTACTTCACAGCCAGGAATATCAACCTCGGGCAGCTCGTTTGCTTTGAGGTTGAGAAACACCTGTCGAGGAACGTTTATCTTGAGGGTGTGGATTTTGGTATCGATCAGGACGTGCGCCGTAACCACACCGGGCGTTTCAGTCGCTTGGAGGTGAAGCAGTTGCCAAGTGTTCATGAAAGTGGTGTGAGCACGTCTCATGAATGTGTTCTGGATGGCATTTTCCGTAAGACCTCCTCTGTCACCGAATAGCTGCCGTCTGCGAACTCGGGCTTGTTTCTGCAGCTTCCACTTTTGCTTCTGGTATTTCAGAAATGCCGGATAGTTCTCTGATGGGTTCGGCATGACCTTGGGTAGTGCTGCCATGGGGTCCACCGCATTCTCGGCTGTATCTGGAGACTTGCGTTTCTGTGCTCCTGAAGCGGTCGGGGCGGCTTGCGACGAGGCAACGGCAGTATTGAGTTGCTTTGGCTGAAGCAGCTTGTTGCCAAAATCTTCCATGTCGTCCACTCGAGAACCACTGAGATTGGTGATGTCTCCCAGAGGCTCCTTGCTGAACAAGTCTGTCAATTTCTTCTGCTTCATCTTGTCATCTTTGATGTTGATTCGTCTTTGAAGCCAGTCCGGATGAGGTACTCGGGGCACGGGATTGCGGACTTTTTGCAGTGCAGCCGGAATGGTAATTAGCTTTTGGATCACAGATCCCAAGCGCTCGAGATAGTAATCCCAATCTAGTAGCGCTCGGGGATCAGTATCGGCCGGTTCCTCCTTCAGCCACTTCTTCAGGTATGCCCGCTTGATCGGCTCATCGGCGGAAAAGATGGCGACAGGGACAGCTCGCTCAGTTACGGGAGCATTTCTCGGCCGGGAACAGATAATAAACTTGCAGTTCAAGCCCTTGTCTTTGACCATTTGTTCACCCAAGAAGTCGGCAAGACGCTTGGCAGTAGTGATACTCGTTGACTTCTGGGAGCCGTATTCTTCCAACGTCTTGGACATGCTTCTGTTCTCCGAAATGAGCTCCATCAGCTCTTCGTCAGCCAGAGTGGTTCCCTTGTTGTGAAGGACATCCAGCCACCGGTTCGCAACCTTGGCAACAGCGCCATAGCATTGCGCCAGATCCTCTCCCTCGAGAAAGAATTTGAAAACTTGTTGTTGAAAGATCTTGATGAGCTTCAGCTCACCACGTCGTTTGACTTCAAAACCTTTGAGTTCAGCAAGGCTGCCATCGTCATTGAAAACAGCATATCTCTTCTTCAAATTCTTGTCTTCTTCCTTCGACGTAGGCAATACCATTGCTCGGTAGGGCCCGTCGACTTCAAAGAAGATGGAGTTATCGCTGTGCGTCTCGTATTTGAATGTCTTTGGATCTACCAACGTCTGGTACTGATGGTTGGTGAACTTGTCATGAACCAGATGATTCAACATGACGCAGGGATACGATATCGCCATCTTCTTGCCATTTTTCAATTTGAACGAAAAATTCTCGGGAAATGTCGCCGGCAGCATGCACCAAATTCCGTCTGTATCCAATTCCAGAGGTCTTCCCAGTCGCTCTACAAGCTGGCGTGCCAACTGGATAATCGTGGCACCAGTCAAGCATGTTACGCCAGCCATTTCCATGGAATGCCAACGAGAACCCTTTCTCATGACATAACCGTAGAAAGAGTTCAGAATGACCTTGTGCGCAAGTTGCAGGGAGTCGTACACAATGGTCAGCTTCTTGGCAGCCTCGACTTCGCTTCCTGCCGCACCGGACGACTTAAGAGAGTCGGCTTTGCCCTTCCAAACCTTGGCTTTTCCCTTGTAGTCATATCTTCGATCACGAAAATCTCGGACGGTGTCGATGTAGAATGGGTTTTCTCTCTGGCAGATGATGGCCTCCCGCGTAATGGTGGTGGAGTCGTGAATCTTGTGGTATACTTTCTGCGAAAAGAGCTGGAGACGTTTGCGCACCAGATTGGCCTGCTCATCTGCGCTTAATTCGGCGAATATACGCTGCGGCGCATGAGGTTTCGTGCCGGGGAATTTTTCGTTCTCCAAAGCATGTCTGATCATGTTGTACTCGTCTCTCTTCGCAGGAAGGTACTCGCCTCTCCAAGCCCATGGCATCCTGCGATCACAAGTCTTGCCGGGACGATTAAAGTCGCATGCAGCACAATCCGATTCGGACACCATGGAATCAGGCTGCAGTCGATTTGTTGTCATGATATTTGGATACATGGATGCAACGTCCAAATGGTAGATGAGTGGCCGCTCGTGTCGGTTTGGCGTCTCCTTCAGTTTTTGCAGCCGCGCTGTGATTTGCTCTTTGACTTGGTCGTAGTTTTCGACGTCATCGAGCGATTTCTTCTCTTCAACAGTGATGGCAAATTTCAAGGCTGCATCGAGATCGCGCAGAAGCTCATCAATGGCTCCCGTATCAACGGCAAAGTTTGTAGCAATATCGGCTCGGAAGACACCAGCCTCAATACTCTCGACGTGCCCGCCTACGTACGTTTCAGATTCTAGCAGATGGCCCTCCCAAAACGCTTCCTTGGGAGACTGATGCTTATTTGGCAGGACGATGCCTCTCTGATAAGCCTGGACCATCAGCAGCATCTCACAAAGAGTACCGGTACCCTTTCGCAAAGTGTCGTCGCCACCAAGCGGTAGAATGGTGCAAAGTGAGAAGATGAAAGGATGGACATATTTCATATAAAGATAGTACGTTGCGACGGCGTCAGAGACGGAATACTCGGCAAGTGTTTGCGGTCGTTCGCTGGCGTAGGGCGTCATCAGTTCCGGATCGAGTTCGTCGGGATCGTACCCTAGCTTGGCTACAGTGACGGCCTTGAGGCCACGCGATCCTTGTGGTAAGTAGGAATCACGATTGACCCAGTGGAAGCAGTCCATGTGCACACCATAGTTGCATTTGTACTGGTCCGCACTGTCCTTCTTCCAACCAATTTCTTGATACATGTCGATGCCGTTCACACTCGCCCTCGTCTCAACAAACGGCCAATCGAAAAAGTCACCGTTGTATGTTGCGATGACCGTAGGCCGAGCCTCCTTGATGTGCAAGAAGAACCGCTCTAGTACAGCTTTTTCGTTCGGCTCGTTGAAGATCATGAAAGGACCTGGATATTCTGGTTTCGGCGTGTAATCAAAGTCACCGATATCTTCGGCAATGATTTCCCGATTTGTGATGAGGAACCCTTGGCCGTCAATCATGTAAGATATCATCATCACCTGATCTACTGCTGCATCAGGGAACTTTAGTGGAGGTTTCGTCGTTTCGATATCGAAGGCCAGGACGACGGGATCTGCTGGGAGAGACCTATCCTTGTTGGCCGATATTTTCGTAACACCATGCTTGACTTCGACATAGTACCACGATCCAACTCTTATGTCTAACCAAAATCGTTAGTCGGTAAAGGATTTCTTTTTCCGCCTTTGGACACGTTGCGAACGTACCTAAGTCTATCATTACTCTTACGTGGTATGGTACATCGTACTCTCGTATATCAACAATGTAATCGCTCGCTTCTGAAAATGAGGCATTGCTTCGTTCATTATCTCGTAAATCGTCATCAAATAAGTCAAAGTTACCATTGGCACTTGGACACAGTTAGTTTCGGCTCAGATTTCTTCCGGCACCTCGGTCTTGGTCTCTGATTATGTGGTAGAGCACTCACGTAACAACTTCGGCATACGCGTCCATGGCATTCATGTTCTTCTTGTTTTTCTCTGCCACAGGCATTATGTCTCTTCTGGCTGCCATGAGGTCGTTGATGTTGGCAAACTTCAGTTCTAGAAATGTCCGCCGATAGCCCAGCAGGTGGTTGGGCATGCTCAAGTCTTCCAGTTCCACCCTGCGAACGGATTTGACAACACCATCGCCCGGTACTCGTTTGGCCCATTCTTCCACCTCTGGCTCGTGCCCTTTCTTGACAGCAATCAAGAAGTAAGGTTGGTACTCGATAGTCGCTTTGAATGTTGAGCCGTCTTGTTCGATGAAGTAGCAGTCGAGAGCAGCACGGCCATGGGGTATTCTCTCGTCCTCGATGGAGGTAGGCTGAACATTGACCACCCAGCCCTCCCTTCTCTTCCCACTTTCATATCTCGCAAAGCCGAAGTTTTCGTCTATCGTATGGGCAAGCCTCGTACGCTCCCATTTCTCGTCCGCCGAGATTCCTTCGGCTCTGGACGTGGCAGCGAATGTGCGCGACCACTGTCCATGATAGGCAGACTTGCCGCCGCGACGGAACCCTTTTTGAGGCTTCCGATAGCTTGTGTTTGGCATCGTGTGTGGGTAGTGTAATCGACCAGGTTGACCAGTCGGTCGCAAGCTCAGTTGATGAGAGATTGACTGCGTCGAGCTTGGTGGACGGAAATGGCCGTCATGGGAGACTGCGCTCGGTGCTTCCAATCACCAAATGTACGATGAGTTGAGGTTCTTATACAGATAAGCAGATCGAACCGACTTGCGATAGATAAGCTCAATGCCCGCAGCGCTTAATGGGTGACGGCTATGGTAGTTGACAAGGGCAAGGAAATTGTCGTGGTGCCAGGAGAGACGCGCCATAACGCGTTTCCAGCGCGACACGGACGTGCGTGGACTTTTAATGGTTTATTCAGCCACAGAGAAATTCAAGCCACTCTAGCCACACTCGAACCCTCAATCGGCCTCCACGAATCGATCGACGTCAACTTCAATCGGACGATCAGGTACTTGAGTAGCTGGTCGATTATACCTGCAACACCGTTCAGCCGGTTTACATGAATTCGAACAGCCGCCAAAGGTAGCCAGCAATGGCTCTCGACGACAAAGATGCGCAAAAAGGCCCAGGCGCCGGCGAAAAGAACCTGCACGTCTGGTCCGAGCCAATAGGAGTGTCAACCGATGAAGCCCAACCGACCGCAACAAAGCCTGTCGCCGTCCCAAGCTTATCTGAGGTCGTTGGCTCGCTCAAAAAGGACGACTTCACCGATCTCTACAACACGCCATGCGCGAGACAAGGAACCTTAACTGGAATCGCAGTCGGCGCCGGCGCCGGTGGACTGCGGTTCGTCCTCAAAGGTGCGCATCGCCAGACATGAACGGAGACGAAAGGGAGGAAGAAAGACAGAAACGGCTTTGCTTTTCCCTTTTCTTTTTCAATTTATTCATATATGGCGTCACGAGTTCAGCAGGCTGATCTGTATGCTTTCCACACAGCCGATGCTGTCAAAGCCGCGAATATGGCTGTGGGAGTATTCGTTCTTGGGAGCGTTTTATCATACGAATACTGCCAGTATCTTCGACGAGTCGAGCGGAAGAACGTACAAAGAACTATCGAAATCGTCAATGGAAGAAGTAGGGAGCTGGCTAAAAAAGCAGCAGAAGAGAAAGACGCACAGTCGAGGCTGGAAATGGAGAAAGCAGCGGCGCAGAAGCCGTGGTATAAGATATGGTGATTGCGTCCGTCTTGACACCTGTGTATACTGTCTCGAGTAATATGAGAAAAGGATGTTACGACGCATCAGAAAAACTAAAATCTACTTGAACATAATCACACCGGTAAATAATTTGCTCTCCCCCGGTCTTTGGTGGTATCTTTCGCAGGCTGTAATAAGCCAATACCCGTCGTGTCCCTTGCAATATTCAATCTTGGAAATTGGTTGGTCCGTATCCTAATGTTCCGGTAGCCCAAAATCGAAACATTTCGCCCGCAGCTCATAAAAATGCCCATTCCTGTCGTGTACTCATAACCAAAGTTTCCGCTCCCTGTGTGTCCTAGTCTCGGCGCTCTTCTTCTGTTGTTCGTCTTTCAAAGGCCAGCCTTATAAACTGGCAAAGACGGCATGTTTCCCCTCGGGATGGGCGAAACGTACGCGTCGCACAGGCAGGTCTTTCTTTGGCCTCGCTGAGAGAGGCTCTTCTCCTCTCCGCCGCTGGGTGCGCTTGGCCCGGGCCTCGCACTCTTCGCGCTTGCGATAAGCAGCCATCTGTTCCCGTCTCCGCATGATCCTTGAGTGTTCCAGTGCGGGTGTTGGTTTAAATCCGATCCCATTGACGCCAGTTCCATCATCGTCCGCGTCGTTTGGGTCGTATATTGTGATCTCATCTTTGTGCCAGGTCAAGGCTGCTCTGATAGGGTCGACCACATCTCTTTCGCCTTTCCTTGGCGGCCTGTCCGTAGTGAAATTTGGTCTGCTTTTCTTTTCTTCGGGCCAAGTTGATGCACTATTGAATTTGAGAGGCGGCGTCACAGCCCTTTTGCGCGGCGAGGACTTCATGATGCCCGTTGTCTTGGTCTCGTTTGGCGACAGAGACGTGCTCGAAGGACTGCCTGCGATCGTCGCATGAGTCTTGAATCCCATGTGTCGTGTCGAATTCGGAGGTTCCGAGATGTGGTTTCTTGGATCCTGATAATCAATCTGTCCGACACCTAGGTCCATTCTCAGGCGCTTCTGCGATGTGTCCATGGTGTTGTCATCGTCGTCGTGGGCATTTCCTTCGTCGTGTGGAGCCCCATCCCCACTTCCCAGGGTCAGGCCACGAAAGCGATGTGCCATGTTGGACCGTGGACTGACCTCTCCATCTTCGAAAGTGTCCGGATGCGTGAAATGAAAAGAGAAGCTGATAGCTTTGGGAAAATCAAGATTTCCAAATCGCTTCCGTTTCAACGGCTCAAGTGGCGAGCACGGTGTCATGGCTCTAAGATCTAAGGTTGTGGTGGTGAGGGAGGCTCGGTTTGCTTGCTCAGCTTGGTCAGGCAAGCCGCGCCACGTCACTGTGTGAAGGTGGTGTGAAGCTAGCAGATAGTTATGTACTCAGAGACGGATGGATGGCAGAATGGAGCTCCCGGTCTGGTGCCAGATGACAACCAAATCAAGAATGAACAAGCGGTTGAAAGATGATGCGAGTACAGCATTCGCCAAGGTTGTACAGGACCAATAACTCGGCCATCTCGATGATTCATTGGCATACCGAGCGTCGCTCAACCTAGAGACACGCATGAGACGATGCCAAAGTTTCCGCATAACTCCAAATATCAGTTGACAGTTTCACACAGTACGACCCAACAGCCTTGCCGACAAGGCCTCGTGCTGCGGAGTCGTGCATGCCACCCAGAAATGTCACGAGTTCGTCTGCTCCACAACCCGCCTTCCGCCTTCCACCTTCCGCCTTCCGCCTGCCTTCGGTTTGTGATCTGTCGGTTTTGCAACCCTCCTCTCCTCTCGATGCTCTCACCAACTTGATGGACCAGACTCATATTTCGTCACAAATTCTCTGTTTTACCCCTCACGAAAGTTCGGGAAAATGCATGTGATTAACTCCTCCCACGAATTATACGGCCTCGATGTGGGAGAATGAACAGCCTGAAATGCACCCCGCGTCTACCCCGCGTTCACCCCCGGCACAAACAACCAGGGTCGCCTCCGCACCAACTCGGCATGGTACCTATAAAACACGCGTTCTCGTATAGGACAAATTCTGTTCGAGGCTGCACTCATCAGTTTCTTGAAGTTTTTTCTGATCCTTTCAAGTCTTGACTGTGCTCATACACCTTTTCTCGACAAGCCTGTTCACGACCCATTTACTGTCCTCCGTTCCATCTGCTCGTAACCACACCATCGTGAATCATGGCCGACCAACCCTGCACTTTCCTCCGCCTCGGCGCCATCATCCAGTCGATCAAAGTCAACGACACCAATATTGTGCTAGGCTTCCCGGACGAGCAGCACTATGCTCAACACAACTCCCCCCATTTCGGCGAAACCATCGGACGCGTGGCCAACCGCATCAGGGGCGCCAGACTGAACGATGTCAACGGCAAGTCGTATGCCCTTGTCGCCAACGACGAGCCGAATACCCTGCACGGCGGCATCAGGGGCTGGGGCAAGCGCATGTGGACGGGTCCCATGCTGATCTCCGATAGGGAGGTTCCGGGCGTTGCGAACCTTCAGGACTCCGAGACCGTTGTATTTTCATGGATCAGCGAGGACGGCGATGAGGGCTTCCCCGGCAAAGTCGAAGCCCAGGTCACCTATACGACGGGCATACAGATAGACGAGAACGGCAAGAAAATTGTCATTTTGGGGATCGAATATGAAGCCGAGCTGGTGGACGGGGCCGACGAAACACCCATCAATATGACAAACCACTCCTACTTCAATCTCTCTGGTGACGCCACTGTCGACGGTACCGTCGTGAAGCTGTCGACGAACGCCCAGCTGCCGAATGATGAACAGTCTATTCCTACAGGGCCACCGGTTCCTTACCCCGGCCTTGACACAACCAAGCCCTTTACCCTCACGGCCACTGAGCCAAAAATCGATCGCTGCTTCACCAAAGTCACGGACCCTGCCTCGGTTCCGATCGACACCCGCGACCAGCCCCTGACGCTTGATCTGACCGCGAGCCATCCAAAGACGGGTATCCATCTGGAGGTATGGAGCACTGAGCCCTCGTACCAATTCTATACGGGCGACTTTACGAACGTGCCGGCTGTGGACGGTTTCAGTGCCAAGGGCCCGCGGAGTGCCTTTTGCTGCGAGCCTGGACGATGGGTCAATGCGGTCAACGTCCCTGAATGGAAGAGCATGGTCATGGTGAAGAAGGGAGAGAAGTTTGGTAGTAGAATCGTGTATAAGGCTTGGTCGGATTAGCGGGACGACGTTTGCCGTACCTCATCTTTGATGTTGGAGCTCTTGGTGATATTTGAGCTCCTCAGACTGTGTAATTATGTGATGAGAAAAGTTGAAGCGACTCGCTGGAGTATACCAGTTGTTGTACAAGATGCTCATCCACAATTTCTTTTGACACAGTTCGTACCCCGTAGTCCCAGGATGTACATAAAGCCAAATACCATCAGTTCATGTCTCTCAAAACTCAAACAATGCAAGCAAAAGCACACCGCAAACGCCTTCTCCAGACACCCTCGCCTACCAGAAATCATCATGAAGGCCAGCAATTTTGTCTCAATCTGACTCGCTCTCATCACCAAGAAAGGCAAGATCAGCGTGCGCTCGCTTCCGACGCGTGGAGAAAGAAGCATCTTCTTCGTCGTCGTCGTCGCCGCCGTTCTTGGCCTCCTCAACCCTATTGCCGTCACCCTTATCAGTTCCCTCCCGCTGAGTAACAGTCTCCTCGTCTTCATCGAGCGCCATTGACTTGTGCATACCCCGCGTAGCCCTCCGGCCGCTGCCCTTACCCCATAGCGCATTCATTTCCTGCGCCGCGTCCACGTCAGCTAGAATCTCTCGCGTCTCCTTGATCTCACGGGCCTTGGCCTCGGAAAAGCGTCCGTCCATGCCAATGTCGGCCAACATCTTCTTGAGGTGTCGAATCTTGGCGCGGCTGTCGTCTTTGTACTGCTTGAGCTCGTTGTGCCATAGCTTCCTGATCCCGCACTTGACCAGCTGTGACTGCAGCTTCTTGATCTCGGCTTCTTGTGGATCGTCCGTAGTGGTCGCAGTTGGCTTTTTTGTCACTGTCGGCTTTGGTGGCTTGGAAGATTTTGGTTTCGGCTCCTTCTTGTTTCGTTTGGGCTTGGGGGCCTCGTCGATGACATCGGAGTAGTCTTCTTCTTCTGACGGATCTGCGCCTGGCGCTAAGTTGTCAGACTTGACGGAGGGGGGAGTTTCATCTGCCGAGGCTTCGGTTGGTAATTCTTTGTTCGTCACGTCTGGCTCCTCGTGTGGTTCATCTTCGTCTGGTTGTGTGTCTCGAGACTTGCGACGCGATACGGTGCTCGACGGTTGGGTTTTGGTCTTTTTGCTAGTAGCAGTATCTCTTCCTCGTGCTTTGAGCTTTGCGCCATCCTTGACTTTCGCGTTCTTCTTCGCATTGCCCAGTTTCTGTCGCTTCGGGACGGGTACTTCGTCTTCAGAAGAAGCATACCTTTTGATCGCACCGTTTGAGTTGGATTCAGGGTTCGAGTCCGGCTTCCAGCCGTCGAGTAATTTATCCTGTACTGAATCAGTCAAGACTCAAACTCGTGTTGTTTTGCCGTCACGCTACGTAGCGAAATACACACGTACGACATATTCTTTTATAATGGCTTTGCTCTTCTGCTTCCACTCATCATTTGTAAAGAACCCTTCCTCCAGGCCTTGCCCTTCCTCTACGTGTTGTCGAACTTTGTTTACAGTTGTCGCGTCGGGCTCCGAGGTGAAGATGTGGTACGTGCCCTCAATCAAGGCCGTTTCCAGCTCGTTGGGCGGCGGCACCATCGTTTGTCGGAAGCAGACGCGTGGTCGGCCAGAGGTGCTTGAAACACCGGAAATCCAGTGACTACGGACGGAAAGAGAGCTTGACAACGCGGAGTTGAGTGCATGAGTTGAATGATGTAACTATGTCATGCAATCGTCGGCGGTCGCGACTCGCAACGTATCGACGCGTATCTGTCCAAGCAAGGACCGTGCAGCTGGGATTTGCTACAGTGGAGTACCTAGAGGGCTGGCAGAAGTCATAGAGCAACATGCAGCACGGGCATCGCCAATCTGACTGCAAGAAACCCGATGAAGGAATCATAGAAAATTTCAATGTATCTCAATGCTTCCAATCTTTCCCGCCAATTTTCTACCTTGTCAAGCAAAACTTGAAAGTAAATTCTTGAGGGCGCTCGGTAGGTACCTCGAATGTTGTCTGCTGCTTGGCAGAGGGGCTTGTGGGCCTGTTTGTGCAATGTCCAGGATCATAGGATGTGAGACGAACACTCACGCCAACAACTTCAACTTCAGTTGTCCATTTCCAGCTCGAATCAAACGTTCGTGAAAACGCTGTGCTCTGCGCTTAGGGGCTCCAAGATCGCTAATCTCCAGTTGCAAAATCTCCGCCCGTCGTAGACTTTTCAGCCATGTCAAACTCACTGGCTCCGGAGTGCAACGACGCCAAAGAGTACGTAGCCAGCTTCCTTTGCTCTCGCCACTTCATAGCTCATCAGTTCTCGATAGACTATATGACACATGCTTCTTGAAATGGTATAGCGAGAGTACGTTGTCGCCGTTCAAAATTCACCCCAAGCGCGCAATAGCTGACCTCGAGGCCAGAGTATCTGAAAGGTGCCGAGAAGAACAACGACGAATGCGCGGCTTTGTTTAAGGATTACCAAAAATGCTTGGTCGTGAGTGCATCATCTTCGCCTTTCGTTCTTACCATTTTCTTCCCAGGCCAATCAATGCTGACAAGCGCATTACCAGGTTGCCTTGAAAGAAAAAGGCATTGACAAGCTTATTGAAGAGGCTCGGGAAGATAATAAAGACAACGACGCAAGGCTGGTGCCCGACGGTAAGTCATCATCCTGGGCTGGTTGCCTCCGAAATGCCACTCTCGCTTGAAGCACGGCTAATGTCATGCCAGAATAGCATGACTGAATGTTTCAAACTTCATCTTGATGGAGCGTAGAGTTCCTCCCTTAGTTCCCTTCTGTTTGTGCGACTGTAAACTAGACATGTCTTCTTTGCTGCTCTTCCATCTCTGTAATCTTGATTACGAAAATGAACACAAGCTCTTTTCCCGCCATAGTTCACCGTCTTGTGCATGTCGGGGCAGATAGTTAAAGACTCGGTCGACGCACGCAATAATCGGATTTCTTGTGTCGGGGTTCAATCAGATGGGCACTCGGTGGAAGGTGCTTGTGGCGGCGAAAGATGGATGGATTGCCGTTCTGGATTTGCTTCAAGCTCGCCCCACCTCCGAATCTCGAGAGTCGAAAGTCGCAACAGGGATGGCATCGCGGAAACCAAAGACATGCTTGCAAGTTCAGCCGTCCAAGCGCATCGCAGTCCAGGCCCAGGAATTTCTATCCTCACAACCTCGGATAGGCCTCAACCGAAAGAAGACAGACGAAAGACGAAAGACGACCGTGCGGCTGTCTTCTTCGAGGCTTCTTTTCCGACACGACGGTCAAGGACAGAGTCTCTAGGCCGAATTGCTCTGGCAGCCTCGCGACCACATCACCACTCCCGAACCCAGGTGTCTGGCATATCTGACGGCATGCGCTGCCAGACCCGATAACGCTCTATGCACCCATTCTCCATCCTCACCCTTGGCATCTTTGTAGCTGGCTACATCACTGCGAGGTGGGATCTAGTCACCCGCCTCTATGAGCTGGCCATCTTCGCCGCTGAGTACGGAGTCGTTGTATGCTCTACATGGTGTGCCCTTTTGTAATTCAACGCGTGCCATCCTGCGCGCCTCTATGTTACACCACTAACTGGCGTATTTCCCCCCTAGATTCGCGTTTCCAAAGGAGTCATTGCCCTGACCGCATTGTTTTCAACCATATTCCTCCCGATCGCTTGGATTGCGCGAAACGAAACGTATCTGGTAGGTCGAATGCCTCGTCTGCCGCCTCCGCACGACCTCAGCATGACACTGACATTTCCTCACGATAGCATCCACGAGATCCGGATATCGGTTTATCTGCCCGGGAGCAATTGAGGCGACGCGGTTCTTTTTAAAGGCGTGAGGGGCTTGGACTGTATAAGTGTAGCATCGGTCATGGTAGAGCATGATGGATTGATGCGCGTGTTCTGGCCGACGGACATTCGCAAGTCTGATCGACCTGGAGTAGTCGTTGGATGGAGGAACTCTACCTTGGATGTCTTCGTTGTTGCTGTCCTGGACGATGTGAGAGTAAGTCTTTTGGCACCTACGTCCAAAATAAATCCACCCCTGTCAATGCTAATGAAGACAGGCTCAAGATGTCGAATTCCATCTGAAACTGGGCACTTTCTTCCGAAGCGCCCCTCACTCCCCCGTGCGCATATACGATCTTTGTGGCCATTCTTCGATGCATGTCCTTGGAGTATCGAATGCGGCCAATGCGGCCCACGCAGATACAGTCGATCCGTCATGGGTCTGTGCCACTATCAGTCAATCATCACGGCCGCCCGTCATCACCTGCTCCAAAGCTTCGAGTATACAGCTCATCCTCTACGATCGACCTAAGCCCAAGCATATGCAATACGTTTCTCTGGCGCCGATAGCGCTAGCACTGGGGGACAAGGGCTCGCTGATAGACGATGGGAAAGTCGACGAAGCAGACGATGTTATTGAGCAGCAGGAAAGGGCAGCAAAGGAGACGAAGCAAAAACTTGTCGACAAGTTGAAGCAGCACACCATTGCCAATCGAGTGTCATCAGCAAGGGATAAGGCGCTGCGCAAAATTATTAACCAAGTCAACTGGTCGTGGGAATTGGAGCAGACATTACAGAAAAGCGTTGGACGTTTGGGCACCCGACCCAAGCGAAGTCTAAGCGTTTCTGAGCAAGTCATGGAATCGGCTTCCGTCATGAGAAACTATTTTCTCCGGCAGCTTTGGGCGTTCTTCTATGTAAATCTGTTTCCCACGATTCGCAGGATCGTGGTTTTTATTCTGATGGGAGTTCGAATGGTGGCGGAGATGCTACTTGTTCTATTGGAGTTTCGCATGAGACCAGGTTACGCTGCCCTAAAAGACATTTCGGCTACTGCACAGCAAATCGAGATTCGGCTGCAACAATTCTGCTACTGGCCGATGCAGAACTCGACGCTACGACAGAGAAAACTCAACTGGGCCAGCGTCACGACGAGCCACCCCGAGTATATCCGGTTTTATAATAGCCTTTGGCTTGTGGCAAACGACGTAATCATTGGCATGGCGCTCGGGTCTTATATTGTTGAGCACGCGGACTGGGTAGCCATGCGGATAGGCGACCTTCTCAGGATTTACACGGTAGAGGCTCTTGAGACCAGCATCAAGTGGTTGATGGGCTGGCCCGCAGGTTTAAAGCTCAACAGCGAGCTGGCTGATTTCCTGGGAAATTTGTTCCTTTGGGTCATTGACTATTGGTCAAGTACGTCGTCTTACGTGAAAAGTCCAAACTTTCTCTTCACGTACAAGTCAAACAAATGCTGACCAACGATCTAGGCTGCGTGGGGACTTTACATTCGATTTTACCCAAAGTAGTATGGTTTATCGGTCTCGCCTCCTTTGCAGGCGCCAGCATGCCAGTCGCTCTCTGCTCCGATCTCCTATCCGCGCTGACGCTTCACATTTACTCTTTCTATCTTGCCTCGGCACGCATCTACCACTGGCAGCTTACCATTCTGCAATCTCTGTTCCATCTCTTCCGAGGAAAGAAACATAATGTACTCCGCAACCGTATCGACTCGTGTGACTATGACCTGGACCAGCTCCTCGTCGGCACCATCTTATTTACCCTTCTTTTCTTTCTCCTTCCCACGGTTGTCGTATTTTATCTTAATTTCGCCATTGCACGAATGATCATCATTTCTATGAAGGCTGGCTTTGACACATTGCTGTCGCTTTTGAATCATTTTCCGTTGTTCGCGGTTATGCTGCGTGTGAAGGACTCGAAACGATTGCCAGGTATGTCTATGTTGCTGCAGATACCTACTCAAGGAGTGCGACCAAACATGCGACTAATGTGCCGAAGGTGGGATTCGTTTCGAGCTTCGTGATACCCAAACTTATAAAACTACCGACTCTACTTGCACTAATCAGGAGACTCCGACATCCATCATCTACCTCAAGGTGAGATCCATATACTATCCTCCTACCAAACGAACTAAGCTTGACCGAGACGAGTTTCTATCGTTCCGTTTGCTAACGAGATGTGTCCTCCTTAGTCCATTCCCCTGAGCTTTGGCGCCATGTTCCACCAATACTTTCTCATGGCCCATCGCATTCGAAAACATTACCTGGCCCCCAAAGTCTTACTGTGTCTCCTCACAGGCCAATTCGTGCCTCCCATCAATCGCAAGAACCTGTACAGTCTACAGTACAGCATGCTTCCGGCGAAACGGGCTAATGTCTGGGACATGTGGCGCGCACTCAACATGGAGCTATCGCAGAAGAAGCCGTTTCAACTCCCGGCTATTCCTGCATTGCCCAACGGCAGCAAGCGAATAGCTGGTTCCGGGCGGATGCGCTCCTATAATTGACACGAATTCTCCGGGTCCGCTCTCCCCTGGGGCTATTCTGGGAGAAACTTTTTAATTTTATTGTAATCAACGAATAGAACCGCACTAGCTTGTGGCACTAGATTAACTTAAATTCAATAAACCCCGATTGTAAACCTTGCTATACTTTCCAAGGTCTCTGGGCTGGAGCTACTTGGTTCGTCCCCTCTTACACAAACGGCCCTCGCACAGGTCTGACTTGCGCATGAAGGTAACATTGAACAATAGAATGGCACAGCCTACTGGCCGATACTTTGGTACTAAATAGCCAAGACCTTACTTTGCCATCATCCTACGTACTGGAGGTAGGTAGGTAGGTACATACCAAATGTGAGGGGAGGGTGGAAGTTGACGCGCTGCGGAGTTGTGGGGTTTCATCCGGGCTGCCAACCTTTGGCGTGACTTTGGTCGTTCCCACGTTGTCTCGGGTTGCACCACTTCTCGTCCGTCTTCTCAGTTTCGAAATTATCGCGCAATTTGTACATGCAGTTTGTTTTCACTTCTCTTGACCGCCGGCAAGCACGCTGATTCTGGAAGCAAGTTCTGAGAGGTGGACTGTGAATACTGTGAAGCCGTTGTGGAAACGTCTGCCCCTTGATCGCCTCCGCATTCGAAAGAACGAGTGAAGCTTTGGTTGATGACGGCATTGTCTCTGAATCTGCGTAGAATAACCTCCTGGACAGCAAGCAGGCCAACGCCCGTACAAATTGATCATGGATCCCAAGAAAAAGTTCTATCGCCACTTTCTCGACAGTTCTGCAGGTGAGCTGATCCTGAACGACGACAACGCGTTCCCTGCGCGGTCAACGAAATTGTAACTGTTAGCTCACTGCTGTATGAATTGTGAATCATAGAACTCCAGGAGTTGATCGAGCAACTTGAGTCCGTCTCGTCAGTCGCTGGGGAGCGCCAAGCAGCCACGGATCATATTCTAGCTGGGATCAACAAGCTTCAGCATGAGGTCTCAGACGCTGCCGAGTTTACCCCCTCGTATGACCGCAAGCAATACTCCGATGTTCGTAGCCGTCGCTCCTATAACTTTCCCTTTGGGTAGGCTATGGCTGACTACGCGCACTGTATCCTTTTTTACAATCAGTCCATCAAAGGTCTGCAGGACAAACTCAATGAAACCCTAGCCAAGATCACACCAAAATCACGGTTTCAATTTAAGCGTTCCAGCGTCAAAGCACATGTCGACATGGGAGCACCGGAAAATGACCCGCGGCTGCACCCGGGGAGCTATTCTAGAAATCTGCCGAACCAGCAAGGTGAAGAAAAAGCAGACCGGGAGGCTATCGAGACTGACGACGACAAAGTGAGCGACCTTCCTCCCACGGCCCAAACGCGGGACTACAACGCCGAGCTCTCTCAGCCAAGCAGTCAAAACGTTCGAAAGCCGAGCTTTACTGCCGCAAAGACGATCGGCATCTCAAATCAGTCGAATCTGCACATCATTCTCCCTTCGTCCGCAGCCAGGGCGACTTCCGCGGGAAGCTTGGCTGATCTACAGTGCTGCATTGTGGACATGTCAGTCCCGACAGCCCAGGGACGGCCGTTCCCGGGGCTTTCCTTGAAGAACATTTCGCAGAGCCTCGTTATAGCAGGCCATGTTGATGGAGCTGTTCACATCACAGGGGTAACGAACAGCATTATTGTGGTCATAGCTCGACAGGTGCGGATTCACGAGTGCAAAGACGTAGATATTTATATGCATTGCACTAGTCATCCCATTATCGAGGACTGTACAGGCATGCGCCTTGCGCCAATACCTGAATTCTATGTAAGTTCTCTCCTAGACTGTTTTTTTGTCTCCTCTCTTGATGCTCTTTGTGTTTAGAGTTCTTTGTTGTATGTTTGTTCCCCGCATCTGCTCTACCGTGGAAACTGACTTTCGCGCAAGGCTGTCAACGACGACTCCGGAAAGGTCAACCAGTGGAATCAAGTTGATGATTTCAAGTGGCTCAAGGCCGGCCAGAGCCCCAACTGGACCACCTTGTCGAGTGCCGAGGTGTTGAGTGATTCTGTATGGACGGAGTTGGTCCTGGGACAGCCTGGCAAGAGCGTGGGGGAAATCCTGCATCAGGTCGGCATACTTCGTAATTGAATGCCATGAGAACCCTCAATGTTCTATCTTGAAAGCTTGCCGTACAGGCCGGCGTACGTCTTCGTGTACATATGTGTAAACAGACATTCGCCATCGGCATGTGTAGTAAAAACGCCAAATGCTTCCCGCAGGAGCATACCCCCATGGAACGCCAATCCTTCATACGAAACAAGACTTTTTCTTTTTGTCCATAAACGCCAGACCCTTCAGTAGAAATCGTGTACTGTGTGCGTCGCAAGCATCTGTCGCGCTACTTCCGTGTCCATCTCACCGGGCGTATCCTCCGCAATCTCCTTCCCAAATCTGATGCCATCTTCACGGAGATTTTCCAGCAAGACACGCTGCTTCTCGATGCGCCGTTCCAGGTCAAGGATCTCGCGGTTCTGCTCTTCAATGGAACGCTCCATGTCTGGTAAGCAGCGGACCTGGGCCCGCGCCTGCTGAAGCTTGTGCTTTAATCCATCGGTTGCGCCCGGTACGTCCTTGAACGACAGCTGTCGACCTTGCGTGTTGACACCGCCGGGGGCTGTTCCACTGCTTATTGTGATGCCATTTGATGCTTGAAGACCGGCTCGGACCTTAGCCAGAACGATTAACAGCTCCGACACTGCGTCGAGGTCGTCTGGGGAGAGGAGGGGTGGCAGCGCGAGAGGGTTTTGCTCTGTCGTCATGGTCGGTGTGGGTGCGTAGAACGGCCGCCGGTGTCGAGGCGAAGCACCACCGTAAAACACCACCAGAAGACACCACTGAGGGTGAGGAAGCAAATGAATCAGTATATGTATAATCGCAACGGCGCAATGGCAATGGCTCTGAAGTGGACTTCACATTGAGGCAACCCGTGATTTTGGTGTGTCTGGTGGAGCTTTGGGTCTCGTCACATCGGGAAAGCCAATCGGGCCTACATCAAATGCAGGGATACCAAATTGTTGTCCGATAAATTTTGCGCACTGTGATGTGTTACATTCTCGCAGTAAACCAGCACAGTGCGATTGAGGCCCCCAAAAGGTCTCAACCGCCGCGATACATACCTGGAGCAACGTTATGACAGGGATGCTGGCTATGGAAATATCACTCCACCTTCTGGTGTCGACAACCTCCGAGTCCCAGCTCCTTCGTTTAATCCACGCATTGTTCGTTCTTGCTCAACGTGTTCAAACATCATCGAGCCCATTGAGAACTAGCATACCAGTCGAAACAGTCACTGTAGTTTTTTCTCGGACCTCGCCACAGAAAATATATCTATTCACCATGTCGAAGACCGAGCAAAAGGCTTGCCTCAGTACGTCGTCCTCTCCCGATCTCTCTAGAAGGCCCCACCATCGAACGACAGAGCTTCGAGGAGGAGAAGAAGCTCATTCGTCCCCTCGTTGCGAGCCATTGGCGGACTTTTCCAAGGACATACATAGGCGCCTTGATTATGTGTTATTCTTTTGCTATATTCTGGTCTATCTTGAGCTCGGATGGCTAATTTTTCTGCTTCTACGCACCTTCAGTCGTCATTGATGGCTGGGGCATTCCCTCCGAGACTTCTCCCAAGAATGGCGATGCTATTACCAACGGCAAGACGCCTGTGATGGACGAGCTTTCCAAAAATACCGATGGATTTACTGAGTTGGAAGCTTCGTCTCTGGCGGTCGGTCTGCCTGAAGGTCTGATGGGCAACTCGGAAGTCGGTCACTTGAACATTGGTGCTGGCCGTGTCGTCTGGCAGGATGTCGTGCGCATTGATCAGACCATCAAGAAGGGCGAGTTGAGCCAAAATGCGACGATCAAGAAGACATTTGAGAGCGCCGCGGCTGGCAACGGTCGTTTGCACTTGTGCGGTCTGGTTTCACACGGCGGTGTTGTAAGTTTCACAAGTCCAAGAAGATGGTGCTTGAAATCCAAAATGTGTCGAATGACCAACTAATGCAATTTCTTCTCCCATGCAGCACGCGAAACAGGACCACCTCTACGCTCTCTTGCGCGCCGCCAAGGAATACAAGGTTCCCAAAGTCTTCATCCATTTCTTTGGTGACGGACGTGACACCGATCCCAAATCCGGTGCTGGCTACATGCAAGAGCTTGTGGATTATCTCAAGGAACTTGGCATCGGACAGATTGCTACCGTAGTTGGTCGCTACTATGCCATGGACCGTGATAAGAGATGGGAGCGCGTGGAGATTGCCCTGAAGGGAATGTGCCATGGCGAAGGCGAGGCTAGCGAGGATCCTGTTGCCACTGTCAAGGCTCATTATGAGCTTGGTGGAGATAAGGATCGCGACGAGTTCTTGTTGCCCATCATTGTTGGAGGCGATGAAGGCCGGATCAAGGGTATGATCTGCGTGAATTTACATATCGAAAGAATTCCAACGATCCACTGCTTGTGCTGACCACTATTCTTACAGATGACGATACCGTCTTTTTCTTCAACTACCGATCTGACCGTGCTCGCCAAATCACCCAGCTTCTTGGTGATGTCGATCGATCCGTCCTGCCCGACTTCAAGTACCCCAAGATCAGCAAGCTTGTCACCATGACCACTTACAAGACAGATTATCCCTTTGAGGTTGCCTTTGCACCTCAACACATGGGCAACGTCTTGGCTGAATGGCTAGGGAAGCAGAATGTTGCGCAAGTTCATATTGCGGAGACTGAAAAGTACGCTCACGTAACCTTCTTCTTCAACGGTGGCGTCGAGAAGGTGTTCCCTCTGGAAACTCGTGATCAAGAGCAAGATCTTGTGCCTTCCAACAAGACGGTCGCAACCTATGACAAGGCACCTGAAATGTCTGCGGATGGTGTCGCCGACCAAGTCTGCAAGCGCTTGGCCGAGCAGCAATTCCCGTTTGTCATGAACAACTTTGCTCCTCCCGACATGGTCGGCCACACTGGTGTCTACGAAGCCGCCATCGTTGGCTGCGAGGCGACCGACAAGGCCATTGGCAAGATTTTGGAAAGCTGCAAGAAGGAGGGCTATATCCTCTTTATCACAAGCGACCACGGCAACGCCGAGGAAATGAAGTTCGAGGACGGCAAGCCCAAGACCAGCCATACCACCAATAAGGTACCGTTCATCATGGCCAATGCTCCCAAGGGATGGAGCTTGAAGCAGGCAGATGGTGTTTTGGGAGATGTCGCGCCCACCATTCTGTCTGCGATGGGTCTGCCGCAGCCGGAGGAGATGACTGGAAAGTCCCTGCTTGACAAGGATCTTAAGAGGAATGCCGAGTGAAGCTCTTTTTGGTGTTGAAAAATGAGGCGAAGGGAAGGGCTGTTTTGTGTGCGGGAAACTGGAGTTTGTGGCAGCGGGGCAAACGCATGAATGGCGAGACATGAAAAGGGATACTTGTCTAGAGTATAGACTGCCCAGTATAGAGAAGAATGATGACTGTCATGATGAACAGGCGATGGGCTTGCATGGGTGCAGCGTGTGATAGATGGTTGGGTTGATGAGCATAAATAAAGAAGGCATACTTGCATACATGCAGTATATATGGGCATCTCTTTACTCGCGTTTTTACATAACAGAAATCACCGCCCTTCGACTGCTCTTCTCGACCGACGCGAAGCAAGGTCCCGGCCCCGGAGCGCAGCGTAGGGCCGCCGGAAAGGACCTTGTGTATATGTATCACAAACCACAACGACGCACAAAAGACAGAAAAACATGGGTAGACTACATAGTTATGTACATATCAAAATGGCTTCACTCGGAGATTTGATGAGTTGATGTGAGCCAAGTGCCAATTCATGCCCTGATACTGTGCCTACTTGTCTCTTTTTGACTTCGTGGACTGTGGTCGTTACCTCTATGTACGGAGTTATTATAAGAACTTTACATCTCAAGTCTCAACATACCTAGGTACCTAGGTACCTAGGCTACATAGTTGTAGGTAACATCAGACAAAGCCCATGTGGTTCTTGTCTTGACTCTCGACAGATCTTTCCAACACACACCCCCGTGGACAGAATTTGCACACGGAGGAGCCCCATTCTCGATGTGTATCCACGAATGATGTCCTCTCTGCTAAGCTCCTCGATGCGAGCTACTGCTACGGGAATTCAGGATCGCGGCGCTAAGATGCTTTGATACATAGGTACATAGTTACACTGGTTTCAATGGTGGTGCAGATCTCTGAGACTAATTGACTAGGTCGGTGGGATGCCGCGGGAGACGCCGACGGATGCGGAATCGCGGATGAATGGCCTTCACGAAGACTGTGATGACCATTGTTGTATGAACAATGTGTATGTACATACATAATGTGTTGTTGTGAGTCTATGTAGATGAGCAGGACTCTTATGGCAGTCCTCCAGGAGGAATATTGCGCGTGATCTGGAATTGGGGATCAGTTTCGTTTGTGAGGCTGCAGGTTTATCTGATATGTGTGCATAAATTTGCAGGAGTTCTGGAGAAGAAGATAGTCATGCAGGAGCAACTAAGCCCAAAATGGAAATACCGATCAGGGTATGTACCTATCTTTTCATAGACTTTGTGCTCTGTAGTATGTACTCTGTAGGTATGATACCTACAAGCTTGTACCTAGTCATGTCATTACATATAACTTCTCTCGATGGGCTGTTTCCCATCGGTCCGGCAATGACAACCACAATCTGCTGCCCACTTCTATCGCCAACGCAATTTTGTGACGCCATGTCGCGCCGCAGTCAGCTTCGCCAGTTGGAATCGGTTCTAACTTACATGCTCAAGGTTTGATGCATGCCCGCAGCCCCCCCAGAAACCTATATTACGTGGCGACAAACATCTACCGCCTTCGCAGTTATGATACACTTTCAGCTTGCCGTTCCCGCGTCTTGAGAACGGTGACGCCGATACAATTTTGGGACTGCAAAGCCGGCACATTTCTCTCGCCACGTGATATACGTCTCTGGGCAATACGCAATATCCCTGAGCATAGGTATCAGTCAGCAAGGATATGTAAATACCTAACTCGACGCTGAGATTCATACCGATGAGAAGCCTGTTGAGGCATGGCGGCAAATGCGGTCATATCGGCAGGGGTCCAGTAACTCCTCGAAGTCTTGTGTTGATGTTTGAGGAAGATGACAAATCCTCCAGCCCAACGATGAAAATTCCCGGGATTTTTGTATGCGCAATGCGGAACAGTTTGAAACGATATTAGCGGGAGACCTTAATGAGCACCTCGATAACTGCCTAATCACCACCCCAATTGCCTAAAACGATGTAGTGCGTTTCTGATACCCTGCTAGCGTCTGTACTGCAGCCAATCATGCTGTAGCCGATCCTATCTCGCTTTGTACCTTTATCGTCGTCCGTTGAGGTGCCCACCGTGCTGGAAGGGACGTGGGCTCAAAATGAAGCT
>SRPP01000090.1:0-66753 GCA_018360055.1 Claviceps monticola
ACTGGCTTGTATTTAGAAGAACCCGGGATTAGCCCTGCACGCCCTATTATGCCCAAAACTGGGACGCAGGGGCGTAAAATACTCAACAACAACAACAACATCTACCTGTTTACTTGAGAAGCGGCGGCTGCGAAACTAGAGAAGCTGAATGAGCACAGGATGCAACTTTGGATGATCACCCGTCTTTCCTAGCTTCACACCAAAGCCCGCACCGAGAGTGATAGTCTCATGCGCGACGCAGCCTTCTAGTCGAAACATGATATTGTCACTCACCGCTTCCGGCACTCCCTCCGGCTTTAAGTGCTTTTAGATGGGCAGGTACTCCGTAGTGACGTTACTATCGGTAAATGGCGTCCTTTGCCCACCCCAGTAGGGAAACAATGTGTCTTGGCAAAGCGTGTGCGCATCGTTCAGTTGACCTCGTCGTCTTCTACAAGTCGCCTTTCGGTACACGTGTGCAGGTACACATTCCAAGTGATGGCAGGCGTGCGTCACGTGTGCACATGTCTAGCCGCAATGCACTAAACTAGGAATATGCTCGAGAATAACGAATTTTATGGAACATACATAGTGACTAACTATATAGCGAGCGGTCAAGGCGCTTGACATCGACTGCGTACGCTTCAAGCCATCATGAGCCCTGGAAGGTCGCATCGGCATAACTCCATTCAAGTTATGCCTGATTGCGACGACGCAACAGAATGGTGGCAGTACGGTTGGGAAACAGCTTGTCCCCGTGAGTGAGGTTAGGAGGACGCCCTGAGGCACAATCCTCTTGTAACTTAAAATCGTAATCGATCAGAATACGACTCACAATGGCTTTGATCATATACTGCAGATCACAAGGTGTTTCCAGGTCAGCTTAATGTGGTCAAGAATGCCAACATAGGCTGACAGAACGCAAGCACCGGGAGGCTAAAACACGGAGAGAGCTGGAAAATATCACGTACAGCAGCCATAAAACGCCCCGGACAGGCATATCGGCCAAGACCAAAGTTAAGATTGGAGGCACTGCTGCTCGAAAACGTGGTCGGCACCGTGCCATCTTGTTCCGTCCATCGGAGTGGCTTGAACACATCAGCGTCGTGGATGAGATCACGGTCCGAATTGATACACCTTGCTGCAATCGCAATCTGTTGTCCTGGGTGCAGCTGAAACCCGTCTGATAAAGTGATTGGTTTCCGGACGATTCGTCTAAAGGTGACTGTTATATAGGAGAAGATACTGAGTCAGCCGTCATGACCTAGTGTGAACAGACTGCAGAATGACCTACATTCTCCTACAGGGTTGATTCGCTGAGACTCCCTCATCAGACTGTCCAGCTTCCTCATACTAAGTATGGCTTGCCGCGGGATGTTTGTACACCCTTGCCTCAAGATCTGATTCTGCTCTTCCCGGAGTTCCTTCTTGAGGTCTTCATCCGACATCAGGTCAAATAGAATGTGGGTGCTGGCCATGGCAGTCGTGTGAACGACAGCCATGCTGAGTATTCCGAGCGTGCGGTGCGCAACTGACGCGGCATGCGCTTCTTCCTCTGTCCTAGCTAGTTCCATACACCATTGCAAGAAGTCATCCTGCGTGCTGTTTTCTGGGTTCTCTCGTCTCCTGTCAACTTCGGAACAGAGCATTTTCTGGATGCATTGGAACTGCTGCTGGGCTGATTGTATTGAGGGGATCCAGCGTTCGAGGTACGGCGTGAGGGCATGTCCGAGGCTACGCGACGTAGAGATGGTATCGAATATGTTGCGACTGTACGAAGCCGAGGTGTTCAGAAAGTCCTCGTCTCGGCAAATCGGTTCGCTGACGAAGAGTCTTGCCGCTGCACGAGTTGATAATCGAAGGACCATTTCGTAAGGACTCACCGGAATCCAGCTGGAGTGAGAGTCTATATTTGACTCAACGTCACTCAGTGCTATGTCAGACGAATCCTTACTCCAAAAGTAAGAGCGAAGACGATAGAGAACCACCTACCGTCAGTAGTGGGTAAGACTTGACCGAAGGCATGATCGAGCTCGTCCATCATTACAGGTATGATGTTTGCTGGCCTCACTTAGCAACTTATACACATATGGGTATGCAATTCATTTGAACGCAATCTAACAAAACGAAGTCGAGGTTTAGATGGCGCATACGAAGTCTTGGAGTCAAACGCCTCTGAATGACATGTGTGTGTAGTTCACTATCGAGTAGAATTCTGGTGACTTTTCCAGCATTGTCATCGAAGCTAGCCGTTAAGGAGTCCAGCTTGTCGCTCGTGACAGCTCGCAGCTCATTGGCATACTTCAACGGGATCACAATGAGGTCCATATCCATTTTGAGTAACCTGAAAGGTTGATTTTTGTGCTATGCACAATCCATGACAGGTCAGACTTGCGCCCACATGCGCGGATTGCTTCTTAGCAAACCTGAATTTGCAATATACGTACCTGTCGATATCCTTGGTTGACAAGACGTACGGCATGAGCATTGTAGCTCAGCCGATCTAAAAACTTGGGGAATATTGAAGGCCAGCATCGCATAGTTGGGATGCCGTGCTCCTCTTTCCACTTGATGCTGGAGAAAAGCTGCCACAATATGAAGGCGGTGACTGTGGTGAAGAGTAGGAAAAACATTCTGTGTCAGGTCCAATTTAGCTTTCACGAAATATTTGGAGAAAAAACGCTCTTCACACTGTAAAATTGATCGGTGATGATCGCACAGCGCAGGACAAGCTGTCGACGAAGATATATAGTTGAGAAGCCAATACCTTGGCTCCGGGCTTTGGGTAGCGTTTCTTGTGAGATACCATGTAAGAATCGGGAAGGTTAACGAGCTGTCGGACTGATGCAGCGCTCCGGTTGGAATTTCGCGAGCAGGAATTAGTCAACCTCAGACGGGCAGGAATTTCATGCAATAAATTGTCTGACTGGAGGGATCAGGGCCGTCAGGCTTCTCCGAGATGGAGATTCTCACTACCCACATTCAACACCACCCATCCATCGCCAGACAGCCTCATCCACAATTTGACCAGGGTTCTCATGAGCTATTAGACATATGTATGCATGGACTTCCGGCGGACTGTCGACTGAAACACTGCGTCATGTGGAGTGTAGACGCTGTGCTCAGATGCCTAGCGTTGGTTTGCTGTCGTAGAATCTAGATGCAACAACCCCCTTCATCCTTGCCAACTGGTGGCTATGCAGCCACGCAGCATCCACAACATTACATGCAGAGATCCAGCCTAAAGACGAAGGATGTGAAAAAGCACATCGCCTTCAGTCGCGGGGTCTGCACTCGGGGGTTTCCATTGACCCTGATCACAACAGATCCAGATCGTCTATATTATCAAAAATATCCCGAATATCATCATAATGGCTGGCATTTTCAGCTTGTCCGAATTTTGTTTCATGGCAGCCCTTGCCGTAGCAGGCGCTCTTGTGATCGGGGAATTATTGTCTCGATACATCACTCACCGCATAAAGGTTTAAGAACACTCTCTTCAATTTGCCAATAGATATTGCTGCGTGCCCGATCTGACTGAAATGGTCTCAAGGTGGACGTGCCAGTGGTCGGCGTAGGAGTTCGGTATACGTATTGGCTGGCGGCTCTGCGAAATGTACATCACGCCCGAGAGTCCATTGTCGAAGGTTATAAGAAGGCAAGTTGATGAGAACGATGGTCTCCCTACGGTCTTCCGAGTCCAACGACTGATAACGATATTCTGTTCTTTTTTTTTTTGGTATAGCATGGAGAGTTTGCATTTCAGATACCCACCATGACGCGCATGGAGGTATTCATATGTAGTCGGAAGATGACTAAAGAATACCAGAACGTTGATGAGAATCACTTGTCGTTCCGAGCTGTACCTTGTCAGGTAATTCTAAGAACTTCATCATCAACGAATCTGAACGAGTCTGAACGAACCAGCTTTGCTAACACTCACAAAAAGGAGTTTCAATTCGATTTCCTGCTCCCGGGAAACTCTGTCCGACCCAACATGATCCCCAGTTTAGTCATTGCCAAGGGTCTCAGCTGGCAGAGAGCAAGGGCAGCGAAGCTCGATGATTCCTTCTTCAAAGCCTTCTCCGCTGAGCTCTTCTACGGCTTCCGAGCAGAAATGCCAATTTTGGCAGAAAAACAGCACAAGCTTTCAACCGAGTCGTCAAATGCATCCGATCCCGTTTCGGATACCTCAGCCCATTCCAAGTGGCTGGCTGCACCCTGTTTCCCATTTTGTCTCAAGATCATCGCCCGTCTGACTGCATTTTCTTTGTTTGGTGAATCTTTGTGCAGAGATGTGGCGTTTTTGGATCTGTGTTGTGATTTTGGCAACGCACTCCCGATAGATGCACTTCTGCTACGCTCATTGCCAAGTTGGGCAAAGCCGTAGGTCAAGCCCCAGCAAATTGTTCCCCTCAACGATTACGCTCTAACGAATTGCCGTGTGTCTAGCCTTGTCCTAAGATACCTGACTACTCCGCGGCGTTCAGGGAAGTTACAAGAGATAATCAGGGCCGAGATCGATAAAAGAAGAAACTCGGGCGAGAAAGCCCCCATGAAGGTACGTGTGCTTCTTGCAATCGATCATCGCATTCCAAGTTGCGTCTACTAACGCTTGCCCAGGATATCTTGGATTACACGATGTATTGGATAGATAATCGTCGTGATACTATGTTTGGCGATGCGCACGTTGTGCATGTAATGATTTCCGTTATTTTCGCAGCCTTGCACACTTCGAGTCAAGTATGTTTCTTTGTCGGTCCCATCCAAACTTCATCGAGCCTCACCAGCTTCATCGTTCTAGAAAGCTAACACTCTTGTTAGTTGGTTACACATACCCTTTTCGAACTCGCTACACGATCCGATTATATCGGTGCCCTTCGAGAAGAAGTAGAGCAATGCTTTGAACAGCACGGGCAGGGCACTAAAGCGGCATTGGACTCCATGTACAAGATAGACAGTTTCATCAAAGAAACGCAGAGGTTTAATCCTCTCGATGCAGGTATGGCCAATCTCGTTTTATCCCGAAACCTTCATCGCATTTCTTGTCTTGGCTCATAGTCGCGATTAGCTTCCCTCGCAAGAGTCGCTCTCAAGGAGTTCACTTTTTCCAATGGTCTGCATGTCCCCAAGGGTAGCGTTATCTTCACACCAAATTCTCCTATCTTCGAAGATGAGAGGTTTTACCCGAAGGCCAAGACCTTTGACGGCTTCCGGTTTTCCAGAATGCGAGGTGATCCGAAGCTCAAATCCTCGTGTGATTTGACGGCGACGAATGAACAGAGCATGCATTTTGGCATTGGACGTCATGCCTGTCCTGGTAGATTCATGGTATCCGACGAGGTCAAACTGGCCGTTATCTTTATCCTGCAAAACCTTGACATCGCTATGGAGAATTTTGGGCCTCGACCCAAAAACCACGTCTTTGGAAAGTTCATGCTACCCGACATGGCCGCGAAAATATGGTTGAGGGAGTCGACAACAGGAAAAGAATGATCAGGCATAGTGACCGAGGTGTGAACTGCGTGTCGAGTATGAAACTTTTATACGTCATGTACACCGAACATAGTGCTCGGAGATATTTGAAGAGCAATTTGTAATCTCACTTCCACAGAACCTGCATGTTCAGCTATCGAATCTGCTCATCAAAATATCTCTTCTCACTGCCTTTGCACGATGGTCCAAATGAAGGGCACTGCCTCATTTAGAGATATCATGAGAGCTCAGAGCAGCGAGGTCAACACGTAGCGACCAATCTCGCTAGTTTCATGTAGTGACTCGACACCACCGAGGAACTGGCAAACCGCGTAGTTTCCAGAGAGATTGCTGCAACAGTCGAGTACTGACATTGCAGATACCCTCGGCCACCAGGTAACAGTAACGTAAGACTTTCCGAGATGCCCGACCGAAGCCATGTGTCATGTTCTGGCAAAGCGAACGGGACCTGTTTCATTCAGAGATGCTTTGGAGGGTCAAATTCTGCGCCCAAGAGCCCTCTGGCCCACACTTTACTTGGTTCTTTGACGTGTTTGCCACGTGGCTTTCGACGACCTTTTCAAAGATAGGTTCTATCCATGGTTGCCGCCATGACTTTGCTTTTCTCTCGGTCTACAGCTGGCGGATTAAGGTCTCATACCGTCGGAGCTGAAAAACTTGGAGATTTTGCGACCATTCACATCTTTGACGTGACGATGGAGAGACAGACTTCGTTAATACTCTTGTTTGCATCGGCGATCGTCCTCGATTCGACTGACATCAAGTACACGAGATAGTCAGTTACATTGGTTCTGTTTTGGCGCTGCGTATTCTCATTTCAACTTGACGCTTGATACTCCGAGGCAAACTCGGGGAAGAGAGACAGATGGTGTTTTTGAGATGAGAGCTGAGCATCAAAATTACGATCGTGACTGCAAGAAGTGTTGGACAAGAAGGGCTCAAGTTATCATTTGGCCTTTGAGCTTCTCTGCTAAAGGGGATCGACCTCGACGGAGTTGGAACAGCAGTCATTCGTGGTCTTCCAAGAGTTATTTCATGGGCTGTCTGGTACATATGTGACTTGATGGTGGCTAGTTGCTGACACTCCGTAGACTTGGGATGATGTGAACAGGGAGAGCCTGTGATGCGTTGACTTCGCACGGCTGAGGAAAATTTGTGCACGATGCATGCACGATGCGCGCACGCTCATTGGCTATGGCCCAGTATCTCGCACCTCGTGTTCCTGACGCCACTCCCTTCCGTCCTTCAGCTCAGCTCTACCCTCTACCGGTACGTAGCTACCTACGCCGTATCACAATTTATAACTGACATCACGAATCATCAGATATTTTGAACCCTTTTATTGGCTAGTGCTGATATGTTGTACGCTCGTGGGCCCCAGGAACGAAAAACCCCTCCAGGCTTGTTCTTATGCTGCTTGACCTAGAAGTTCTAGAACCCATGAAACACACAGGCAGGCTGTCAAGACCTTTTTTTGCCTCCCTCTTTCTCGCCTATCAAGTCTGGATTCGGCTCTTTATTCTGCTTGCGCTCCTGCTTGGCCGCTTTTTCAGGAGGTTTCGACATCATCTCCTGGCTAAGAGCTTGTTAGTGCTAACTTCTAAGACAGGGACACGACAAAACACCGTCCTTGGCACGTGTTTGCTCAAAACGAATCTCTCTAAGAGCCAGAAAGACCAACCTCGGCTCGTGGACTGACTGAGACGCTGTCACCGCTTTGAACTGTCCCTCTTCGCCACTTTTGGCACCTTTTGCGTGAATCAATTTTTGCGAGGAACGCTGTGGCGAAGCGAGTCTGCTGATGCCCGCTCGTGAAAGGGGAAATACGTTGCGTAGATGTTTTAAATGTAATGCTACGGTCATGATGGGCTTTTGATGTCTGTTTCTGCCGCCGCAAAGCTGATATACTGGATTGGGGTTGTTAAAGAACAGACGTTTTCGCCTGACATCATCTGCCTGGCGCGAGCACAATCAGCCAACGATTTTGGTTCAAGGGCAATTGCATCATCTGGTCGTCATCGGGGCGAATTTTTCTCCGCCAGACACTCTTCTTATTCCCGTCTCTGGAAAGCTAAATTGAGCATTCGTACCGGTGGCGACCCACAAATTGACGCCATCATCGATGTTGAAGTTCCAAGCATCAGTGGGATCAAATGGCACGGTCTTGAGAAATAGGTATATGGAGGAATTGCAGTGCGCGATATGCATCATGCATTGTCAATCCTTCACATGTTTGCGAAGCATGACCTGAGTCACGAGTGGCTTTGAAAAGCTCAATCGAACAGTCCAAAGTACGAGGGAAAACGTCACTCAAGTCGGCCGGAGATAGGCCGTCAATACCTGTCAGGCGCTGTCCGCTGCAACGTTCGTTCTACGAGAACTCGTCGACTTGATGTCTTCCAGAATAAACCCTGCATTCAATCTTGAGAATGTGTCTTGTCAGCTACCAAGGCATACCTATGGTCATTGATGACAACCTGCCCGACAATGGTAGATATGTACATGTGGCATCAGGCTCATATATGTAGATGCGCGCATATCTTCATCATCGCTGCTATGGGAGAAGGTGGCTGTCCTTCTCAAAGATCTGTGCACTGTCTCATTGGCAACGTTATAGAAACGATAGACAGCATAGACATGGGCATAGACATGGGCATAGACATGGGCATAGACATGGACATAGATATCGTAGTCGAGCAACGACTGCTTCATCCTTCGCCATCTGTTGGCAGTGGCCACGAACCAGCCACGTGAGAGTCTACGACACGTGACCGGCCAGCGACGCCTTCATTTAGTGACGGTCAGTGCCCACTGTCGGGTTCAATGATGGGAAGTGACGGAAACACGGAACACAGGCGAACACAGGCGAACACAGGCTCGTGGCATCATTGCAATTAGCATCCAAAAGTAGCAAAGGGGGAAAAGACGACTCGTTGGGCCAGGCACAGGAACCGGCAGCTCGGAAGGAAGTCGTTAGCACTGAGGCAGACAGAAAAGGGGTCGCGTAGAAAATGGTTTGGCCCAAGGACCCCTCCACAATCTCCTCCACAATCGGACGCCCAACCCCAAGCCTCTGCAAAGCCTCAAGGGGTCCACCCGCCAGGCTGCGGGCCAATTACAGCTCAGCTCGGCCCAGCTCAGTGGGCTAGCCGCCAGCCCGGTCCGCTAACTTGGACGTTGCTACTGCTGGGCCCGGGGTGCCATTCCTCCTGCAGAAACTCTCCAGTCTCGCCGTGGGCAACGAGCGACGTTTTGTTTTCGCCGACGCAGATAATCGACGATACCATCAGAAGGACCACTTCGCCCTCAAACCACCGCCCCTCCCTCATCCGGCACGCCTTGCTCCGCGCCAGGAGCCAGAGTTTACTGTTCTGCCGTTCTCTACGGTCTTTGAGCCGTCCGCTTGCTGGAATCGGCTCTCTGACGTCCAGTTCACTTGGCGACAACATCCAGCTGTCTCTCCCTCCCTCCCCGTCTTAGTCTTTCCTCTCGTCTTCTGTCCCACCCTCATAAGGGAGGAAAGGAGAGCGGAGAGAAGCACGCGTACAGGTGCAGAGCAATCGGTCTGAAGGATTGCTACGAGGGTTGAAGGGACTTGCCGACATCGAAATCCTCGCATCACGCTCAGCCATTTTGGCACTCAACGCCAAATTTGCCTCGCTCTCCATTGCTGGCCGTTCATAACGGCTTCGCACGGTAGGTAAGCATTGTGCCTGTTCCTGGGGTTGGACCGCACGTTCCTCTCTCCTAACCAACAACTTAGTTGGACGTGGCAGCTTCTCGGCATGAGCCCTCTCGTTTGTGAGCAGCCAGGTTATTCTAACATTCAGCTACTTCCGCCTTTGACATACATAGACGACAACAATAGCCACCAGAATTCGTCATGGCAGAGTACCAGTATGATCCTCGAGCTCAGCAACAGCCGCCGCCTTCTCGCGGATATACCGAACAGAACAATTATCAGCGAGACGCCGCCTTCTCCAACATGTTCGGTGCCGCGGCTACGCCTTCTGCAGGACGATCTCAAACAATGACTTCGTCATCCACCGCTCCCTCCATTTCCTCGACTTCTCCCGGCATGATGCATCGACATCCTCCCCCGCGACCGCAACAAGGCTACTACGGAGAGCGAGACCCTTCAGCTCAGAGGCCTCGACACAACGACCCCAATATGGAAGGCGGATATTACCCGGCCCATCGGTTGGCATCAGGAGGGCATCAGGGCCCCTCGCCTCAGGCTCAATATATGCAGCAGAATCAACCGGTACGAGCGTATCCGAGCTCTAACGGGCCCCTGCCTCCTCGAATGGAGTCTCGAGGACTTCCTCCACCTCAGACTGCGGGACCGAGATATGGTGGCCCTCACGGCGGCAGTTCACAAGGTGGCGGACCGAGACTAGCTCTCAACAGTGACCCCTATCGGTCACAGTCTCTCGTTTCGGCTCCTCGCCAACAAATGTACCATCCGTCGCCGAGCTCGTATCAGCAATCACCGGCGAATCAATTTCGGCAAGCCGCCTATTCGAATCAAAGCTCCTCAAGGACAACAGCCCAGGGAAGGGTGGTGCCTGAACGGCACCACGATGACCGTTCCATGACCATGAGTGGTGCTTACTACCCCATGGCAAACGACGCACATCAGACAATGAGTGGCCGAATTATACCCAATCGGCGTGCACCAAACGATGCGCCCATGTCGAATAGCTTCCAATTCAGTGGAGGTTATCAGACTGCTCCTGGAGTTCAGACTCGCACTCCTAGCATGGCGTCGTCTACTGGCTATCCCGAGCATAGTAGAACAGTGTCCATAGCTTCGACCACTGCCTCCATAATAGCTCCTTCGGACTCTGACGTGGGTACCCTGGTGGGAAGACCGGCTAGAAGCACGTCTATCGAGAGTGAGCGGCCGCACACGGCAACCAAAATTCGGCCGCCACTCGTCTATCCCGCGCTGTTGTCGAGAGTTGCCGAATGTTTTCGCAGAAAAATTATCACCGGAGATCGAACCAAGAACGAGCTCACGTACAAGAATGCTTTCAGCGGGTCAGAAGCAGTGGATGTCTTGTCGTATATTATCAGAACGACGGACCGAAACCTGGCCCTGTTGCTTGGCCGAGCCCTCGATGCCCAGAAATTCTTCCACGATGTGACGTACGAGCACAGATTAAGAGACTCGCAAGCTGAAATGTACCAATTCAGGGAAAACCTCATGGAAGAGCCCGAGGAGAAGCCCCCGGTGGACGGGGTTTTCGTCCTGCTGTCAGAGTGTTACTCGCCCACTTGTACGAGAGATCAGCTGTGTTACTCGATTGCGTGCCCGCGGCGTTTGGAACAGGTTTCTAGGCTCAACTTGAAGATCAATCCCGGCTTGCGAAAGGATGTCGCCACCAACGTTAACGACGACGAAGTTGACCAGACAGACGAGCAAAAGCTGTGGATTAATTCGGTTCCCAAAGAAGTGGCGGATGCTGTTGATGAGCGTGAAAAGAAGCGACAGGAGGTCATCTCCGAAATCTGCTACACGGAAAGAGATTTCGTCAAGGATCTCGAGTACCTGCGCGACTTCTGGATTCTTCCACTGCGATCCAAGGCCTCGCCCATCCCGTTGCAACGGCGTGACAAGGCGGTCAAGAACATTTTTAGCAACATTGTCGACCATCCAAGTATTCACAACGTCAGCTCGCGATTTGCCGTCTCCCTTACCAACCGGCAACAAAAGGATCCCATAGTGCACAATATTGGTGATGTCTTTCTTGAGTTTGTGCCTCAGTTTGAGCCATTCATATGGTATGGTTCCAGGCAACTGGAGGGAAAATTCGAGTTTGAGAATGAGCGATCGGTAAATTCACACTTTGCCAAGTTTGTGGATGAGATTGAGCGACGCAAGGAGTCCAGAAAGCTGGAGCTCAATGGCTACCTAACCAAACCGACGACTCGTCTGGCTCGATATCCTCTCCTCCTGGAAAACGTTCTCAAATATACTGAGGACGGGAATGCAGATAAGGAGGACATTCCCAAAGTTTTGACCATGATTCGTGACCTGCTCGGAAGAGTCAATGCCGAATCTGGCAAAGCAGAGAATCGATTCAACCTGCGGCGACTTCATGAACAGCTTCGCTTCCGACCCAATGAGAGAGTCGACCTCCGGCTGACGGAAGACGGACGCGAGCTGGTGTTCAAGAGTCAGTTCAAGAAATCACCCACAGACCCAGCGGAAATCACGGCATTCCTGTTCGACCATGCCGTCCTTCTCGTCCGCATTAAGCAGAACGGCAAAAATGAGGAGATCAAGGCGTATCGGCGGCCGATTCCCTTGGAACTTCTCGCCATCCGCGAAATGGATGAGGTGATTCCAGGGCAGCAGGGGGTGAAGCGCTCTTCGTCTAGTTTGATCCCATCCATAAGGACCAACAATGCCGATACGAAGAAAGGCGAGGGATGGCCAATCACATTTCGCCATTTGGGTAAGGCGGGCTATGAGTTGTCACTATATGCTAGTAACCAGGCCGCCCGGAAAAAGTGGCTGGAGTTTATTGATAATGCACAGCAGCGCCTTCGTTCTCGTGCCGACTTTTTCAACACGACGATTATCTCGAGCAACTTCTTCGTCGGTGCCAACCAGATCAACTGTGTTTCACCATTTGGTATGTTTTGTTTTTCTTATTCTGGGGTTTTGACTCTCTTTTTCTTCATGTGTTCTTGCAGAAGCCGCCATGGTGTCGTGGAAGAGCCGTAAAGATGGGTTGAGTCAGCTCGTCTGAATGCATATTAGAGTGAGACTAAGAATGAGTTTACAGATGGCGGACGAAAATTGTTGTATGGCACAGATAACGGCATATATCTTTCTGATCGTAAGAACAAGGAGCAGATGCCAAGAAGAGTGCTGGAGACTCCGAACGTGACCCAGATTGACATTCTGGAGGAGTATCAATTGTTGCTGGTGCTGTCCAACAAGACTCTGCAGTCTTATTCTCTGACAGCGCTGAATCCCGACGAACCTGCCATGACCAAGAGACCAAAGAAGATTCAGAATCACTGCAGCTTCTTCAAGACGGGTATCTGCCTGGGCAGACACCTGGTGTGTTGCGTCAAATCGTCCGCGTTGTCCACCACGATCAAGGTGTTTGAGCCCAATGATGCCATGACCAAGGGCAAGAAGCAAAAGGGTCTCGGCAAGTTTATGGCAGGTGGACACGATGAGCTGAAGCCCTTCAAGGAGTTTTACATTCCCACTGAATCGTCATCGGTCCACTTCCTGAAGTCCAAGCTCTGCGTGGCATGTGCTCGAGGTTTCGAGGTTGTCTCGCTCGAGACGTTGGAAACGCAGTCTCTTCTTGACCAGGCCGACACCTCATTAGACTTTGTCGCTCGCAAGGAAAACGTCAGACCCATCCACATTGAGCGTCTCAATGGCGAATTCCTACTCAACTACTCGGAGTTTTCATTCTTTGTTAACCGCAATGGTTGGCGAGCTCGGCCTGAGTGGCGTATCGACTGGGAAGGAACTCCCACGAGCTTTGCTCTCAGTTACCCTTGGATACTTGCGTTTGAGCCCAACTTTATCGAGTTGCGCAGCATTGAGAATGGCGCGGTACATATCGTACCACACAAGAATATTCGCATGTTGCACAGCAGTACTCATGAGGTATGTTTGAGGCCTTGGTAGCTAGCATTGTTGTTGATGGCTGCTACGATCGTGAAACGATACCGCGCATCACTTGCAAAGGATACTAACGTTTGTTCCTAGATATTATTTGCATATGAAGACGAACGCGGAGAGGATGTAGTCGAAGCTATTGACTTTTGGAAGCATGACGGACGATCGCAAATTCTAGGCGGGCCGACCTCGCATCTAGGAAACCCATGAGACTTGGGCTAGCAGGAATGCATGGCATGTCCTGTAGACTTGAGAGTCTCAAATCACCAGAAAGGGGTTGACGTGGCTTTCTGTCAGAAAGAGACACGAGATAGACTCGCTGCTTGAGTTGCTATTCAGAGGTCCAGCCTCTTTCACATTACATTTTCCCTCATGTTCTAGCCACCGGCGCCAAGCCGTGTTGGATTCTTACCCTCGGTCTCGCGCCCTATTTTTCTTTACTTTCGTTTCTTGGCTTGTTTTCGATTTTTAATCATTATTTTGGAATCAAGGTTTTGAAGAGAGCTTGTTTTGTAGCGTTGTATTGTTTACTTTAGTAGTTGATTATACATTTTGTCACGGACTTGTTCTTGCTGGGCATACAACATTGCGTGGGCAGGTTTATAAGACTTGCGAGGCGGAAGAGAATTCACTTCAATAAATTGTCAAAAAGAGCATGACTAGAGCAAAGCAATCGGCTATTGCATAGTTACGGTGTTGGTACATATGTAGTCTTCCTTTTGGGCGCCGTGTCATGTATACATCGTTGTGACCGGCTGCCCTGTTCGTCATAGTGGTCCAGCTTGGTATCTCAAATGAGGCTCGTCTAGTTTTGGGGTTTGGTGTACAGTGTGGTCTCGTCCGTATTGCTGCGTGGAAAGAATTTGTATCAAGTGACTGAAGATCATCAGCAAGGGTGCCAGGAGGGACCTGGGAGTCGGGGTGTGAATGGAAATGGGAATGGGATGAAGATGGTAAAGTAGCACAGACGGATACATAGACGGATAGACGTTGTTCAGACGTGATGGCCAAAAAGCAGTTCTTTTCCTTCTCACAGCACAGTTATCTCTGCTACTCTACCTCTTACACCGCCGTGCGTCATGTCCGTCAGTCCTCATCCTCATCCTCATCCTCATCCTCATCCTCATCCTCATCCTCATCCTCATCCTCATCCTGCCACCCCTCCTCTCTCTCACCCAGTCAACTCGGATCCAACACCAACCCTCGCCGAGGACTGGAATCATATTCCTCCGCTGTCTCTATCATATACAACAGCCATGGACATCTACACATCCACACATCCACACATCCACACATCCACACATACACAAGATCTCTCAACACGCTTCCATGGCATCCTCCTCCATCGCACAACACACCCGCCCCTTTACCACATCCACAGCCGTCCACCTCTGCTCCCTCCTCGGCCTCACCCCCCTCCTACCTTGCCAAACTCCCATCTCATCCATCAGCACCTCCACCACAGTCACAACACCGCCTGCATCTTCCTCTCTGTCCTGCAAGCCAGACACAGGCAGCCCATCGCGCGCACGCGTCCTCGCCACCCGTGAGCACAGCACATGCAGATCCAGGAGCTGTGTAAAGACAAGCCCAAAGGAGGGCTTTAGACGCCGTGGGAGATTCCCCGTGTGGTGGTAGTGGTACCCCAGGATATCGAGCGGGGGTGGTGCGCTAAAGATGCTCTGCAGGGAGGGATCGAGAGCTGTAGAGGGGGCAGGTTTTGTTTTTGTAGGCTTTGAGTCGGCTTGGATGCGGGTTCGGGTTTGATGAGGTCTTGATGGGGTCGTGCCGGGGGACTCGGTGACGGAGTTGAGGATCATGATGAGGGGGCCTGGGGGGAGGTTTCGGGAGAGGTAGTTTAGGCGGGCGCTTAGGAGGGAGATGGTGGAGTGGGCGGCTTGTCGTTCGCGTTGGGCGAAGAGGCCGCTTAGGAGGGTTGAGAAGTGGGTTATGAGGATGAAGGATGGTGTTGTGTTGGTGTTGGTGATGGTGGTGGTGGTGGTGGTGGTGTTAATGGTGTCGGTGTTTTTCTTGGTGGTGGTTGTGTCATCCAGGGGCGTCGACAAAGTCTCTTCTTCATCCTGACTATCCTGAATCTCCTTTCCCTTTGTCTGCGTCTGCGTCTGCGTCTGCGTCTGCGTCTGCGTCTGCGTCTGCTTTTGCATCTCGGGGTTCTGATCCCCTTTGTAGCTCTCATCCGCCTCGGCGTCAGCTTCCGCATCAGACAAGTCAGACAAGACCTCCCATAGACCATCCATGTCAAACACACACGAGAGCATCACACGCTCTAGACAATGTTCCAACGAGCAGCCTCCGCCTGTCTGCTCCTGCGGCTGCAGCTGTGCGACTAGGCTCCCGCGCAGCGAACGGAGCACTTCTGCCGCTGGTCGGGGTGTGATGATCAGGGCCCGGGAATCAGGATAGTCGAGGAGTTCTCGAGAGAGGACCTGGAGGCCTAGCTAAAATTGGTGGTTTTGTCAGCATCGTTATATTCATTTCTCTTTTGATATCGTCGTCAACAACGGTCTTGTCTGGTACACAAGCGCTCAAAAGCCAAATAAACAAAAAAAAAAAAAAAAAAAAAAAAAAAAAAAAAAAAAAAAAAAAAAGGCCCATACTGGAGCTCAAGTACAAAACCAGACAGTTTTTATACGCCATGAAAACATGAGATTATCTAAATCCAACGTGCCCCTCAAATAAAGATCGCATACAGCATCACGAAAACGGTAAACACCAAGGATGGCTTACCCAACAGCCCCCACGAACCGTATATACAATACATTTTCCCACATCCTACAGCCCTTCCCCCTTGTATATGGAAACCACCAACCCAGAAACCAAAACATCTCGAAGCAATGCAAATCAACAACGCACAAAGCCGCACATCGATCGATCGTACTTACCGCCATCCCCACCCCCTCCTCCTCTGCACTCACACCCACTACACAACCTCGTTCAAACCCCCCACCCCGCAGCACATGAGTGTCCAGATCCCCGCAGCCAGATCGACAAGGGCCTCGCTCGCGGAGGGCGTTCCGCCGGCGTACTTCCCGGGCGGCGAGGATGTGGGCTGGGAGGGGCGGGAGGGGGGTCGGGGAACGATGATGGCCGGAGGGTGTAGCATGGCGAGATAGAGGAGGGGGAGAGGGGGAGGGGGAGGGGGAGGGGGAGGGGGAGGCAGAAGAAGGCTTCATCTTTGCATTTTCTTCCTCTTTTCTTCTCTTGAAACTTTTGGTGTTTTGTTTTGCATATGTAGAACTCGAGACGGGGACGGGATGGAAGTTGGAATATCAAGGAAGTGAGGTGCCAAAAGGGACGCAAGGCCCCACTCAGTGGATGGATGGGCGGTACGGTACCTAGTTACATGGAGAGGCACATGGACGGTCTAACATTGAAAGCGCTCTGATCTTCTCGCTTGCCTTCAGAATAGGGCATTCGCCGGCTTTACCGTGTACGATATAAATGGGCTGTCGAAAAGGGTGTTTTCTTCCTCGTTGATGGCTCTGGAAGTATCCACGAAATATCCATCCACTGCCTGAAAGAATACCTTTCAATCACAGGGACTTGCAACACCAGCATACATCTCGCTAGGACCACTCGTTAAAAAGGTTGTTCATAGCAACTGCCTAGGAATGTAGTACGGCACAGATTCTTTGTCTAATCCTATTCTACCACTGCCGCCTTGTTTCATTGCCACCATCTTCCAGCTTATTTCGACCCTTCCAGACCCGCCATGTGTTACCGTCGGCTCAGGTGCAACCTCAAACTGCTACCCTTCTCCCAAGCCACCAATGCTCTCCCGTCTTAGCGCGGCAACACCCATCGGGTCAAGTCGACATGCTAGTGTCTCATGTTTGCGACTGCATGCAGAAGGCTTCGAAGACAGTGCGACGGCGCGTTCTAGCAATCGGGAGTTCGAGACGGATATGTACATCCATCGCGAGACTGCCTCGCATAAGTGTTCCGCATGCACGCATGCCAATTAGTCGGTTTCCATCAATGCGCAGCTACGTTGTTGTCGGCCAATGGCGGGATTCTTATTTTGTTATCAGACAGAAAGGAGTCTGTATATAGTGATTGCTATGGGTCAAGCCCATCCACGTATGCGTTCTAGCACAGTTGATTTACATTGCCGCGCCAGGCGCAGCAGATTGGCTTCCGGCGTCCGAGTTCTTAGATCTTCGACCACCTTTCAAGCTTTTCATGCGTCCCAGGAGGCCCGACGGCTTGGCGGGAGCAGCGTCGTCAAAGCTTCCGGGAGCATCCGCTGTGGCTCTACGCTCCAGTATAGAGCCTGACATGCGGCGTGGAACAGATGGCGGCGGAGTGGTAGGCGAGATGGCTCTTTCTTTCCTTCGCACCGTCATGCTTTCTTCGCCTTTGCTATAATCGGAAAAAAACGGGTTTGATTCCCCAGAACCGAAACCAGACGTCCCTGGCATCGGATCTGGAGAGCGTTTGCTGTGAGCGTTGACGCCTTCGGGATTGGTTATCCTACCCGATGAGGCAAAGTCACGTTGTCCTCTGTCTTTGTTGATATAACGGATACGTTGGGCCAGAGACTTCTTGCGCTGCAAACCACCCTGTCCCAGATCTTGTTGCTGTTCTGCTTGCCGCTTGGCTATGGTAGCTTGCGCAGCCGGCGTGCCCTCCAGGAATGTGGATGTACCGAGGCCGTAGCTTTCGTCACCATGGACAATGTCGCCTCGAGAAATCGGATCGAAAATGGCGGGCTCCGCTGCCGATAGGCCCACTGGGTAATTATATCCGTTCTTGTTCTTACCGCCAGCGGCGAAGTCGCGGAAGGCTTCGTCGGTGCCATTGCCCATGAACTGCGCGTGATCTGGGTTACGATTCAGGGGGCCAGCGCCGCCCAGAGAATTGTTGAGTGAATCCTTGGGGAACGCTTGCATGGGAGCGCGGCGACTGCTCCGGTTTCGATGTGGGTTCAAGGCATCAAATGGACCGTCGTGATGGAAGACTGGCCGTCATTGAAAGAAGTCATATTAGCATAAATGCCCACTCCTAGCAATCCAACATGTGTTTCATCATCACAATAGAGAGAATGAGGTCTTCTACTACTTACGGCCTGTGCCATAGATGCTAGTTGCGTCAAGCTGATCAATGAGATCCATTCGCCTGCTCGGACGGCCGGATTTGCTTCTCGACTTGGAAGCTTGTTCCTTGTCTCGAGTCTCTCGGGATTCTCGGCTTTCACGAGATTCGCGAGGCTCTTGAGCATCTCGAGCTTCTCGCGCTGCCTTTTCGCGTTGTCGATCACGAAGGCGCTTTGCCTCAATCATCTTCATCTCTTCGGGAGTAATGGGGAGAGCGCTGAAGTCCATGACAGACGATTCTGAGTTACGTCGGGGCCGACGCGGCGCAGGCGGTTTTCGATGGGGCGAAGCCTCTGGACGAGGACCCGGCACAGGCTTCTTTGCCCTCAAAGCCTCTTCTTGCGACTTGGAGGGTCGGTGTGTAGAGGGGGTTGCGAGCTGATCTGTTGGCTTTCGTTGAGCAGGAAGCGGGGGCTGAAGCTTGTCGTTGGGCATCTTGTCGTCGAGGGTCAAGAAGTCCTAAGATTTGACGTATGAGCATCTTGATTTTTGATCATGATAAATACTGGCTTCTTGGGAGGGAAAGGGGAAGTAAAGGGCAAGTGCATTTTGATCGCCCCTAAGCAGGTGCACATGACGATAGATGAAAACTTACGAATATGTCTTCGGCGGTGAGCGACTGGTGTTCTGGTCGGCTTGGTGAGAAGCCTTGTGATCGGAGAGGCTGGCTTGGGTTGTCCAGGAAAGGGTTCCGGGACACGGGTCTTTGGCGAATAGCAGGATCTTGGAAAGGTGAGGTGGATGGTGATGCGTAGCCAGCATCCAGACTGGCTGGAGAAGCGGCGCGATTGCGAAAGGGATTGTTTGAGGATAAATTGACGGATAGGCCAGGAGAGGGAATTCGCCCTTTGGCAAGAGAAATGTGTCAGTGGGTTTTAGGCAGACTCGGAGTCGGAACGCAGGCACCACCAAGTCCAAACAACTTGAAACACGACCGTCCCCTCCCACATGACACAACAGCGAGCTTTCATTCCCGTGTGCGGCCGATAACCAAGGCGCGACAAGGTAAAACGCGGTCGCAAGCCCGGAGCAACAGGCTTGTGCGGCGGTTGCTTTGATCTTCCTAGGCCATGTAGGAGATAGGAGATAGGAGACGGGGAGACGGGGAGACGGGGAGACGGGGGTAACATGGCATAGCAAACAAGCACACATGCGGCGCTTGGCTTGTCAGATAAAAGGTGCTTACCTTGGTGAAAAGAGGCCGAGCCAGACATTGTGACGGATCAGTGACAGAATAGACGCTGTGAGAAGGATGCGTGGCGAATGGGAGAAAGGGTCAAGACGGGTTGGCTGAGGAGGACAACAGGAAATCTATCTGTTGAATAGGTTCTAGATTGCTTGAGCTCTAGCTGGAAAAGGCCCAGCCTCGTTCCAACAAGGCCGCCGATAGACTTGACGGGTACGACACGATGGTAGGCACCGTTCGTTTCCCCCTGTTTGGTGCGAGGCAGCGGACGGGCGGCTACAGCCAGTGACTGTCAGGGGGAGAGAGAGAGAAGCCGGGGGGTGTTTGTGATTGACGCTGAAAAGGGCGAATTGGTGGATGGGATCGACAAAGGATGCCGAATCGTAAGGGGGACTAAAAACGGCCACCACAAGAAGAAACACGTCACAGGCCGCTCGGGAGTCGATATGTAGTGCAGCCAAAGGGGCGCGCGAAGTAGGAGAAGCACAGGTCGAGGAGATTTGAGGGGGTGGTTTGCCAACAAAGACTGAAAGTGCGACCAGAAAAAAAGGCGGACGGGGGCCACGACAGGCACTTGGGGAGGGGGGCACTTTTGGAGGCACTGGAGTCTGCGTTGGCGGCGAGACGCGGTACAGAGATACCTATGTATATACCGTACGGAGTATAGGTATGTAGGTACATATGTATGTACCTGTAGGTAGTGTCACGTGTGGCAATTGCCGATGGCTTTAGGCCGTTAAGCGCGATGGCAACCAAAGCAGCGGGTGCAGAGCGGGAATCTGTCCAAGCTTGGAGCGATTGAAGTGGCAGAGTGGTGCCGGAATTGCTGAGGGTACGGAGTAACTACATAGAATGATGAAGGATGCCCCGGATGCCCCCTCATCAAGAACGCGGAGTCAAGGGCGAACCAGCAAGAAGACAGCTCAACAGCTCATGGACCTTTGCGAGCCGGCCAATTGCCCCATCCTGACTCCTGAGTCCTGACGGCGCTCGGCGAGCTGGTGGAGACTCGACTTTGGACTCGACTTGGCTGGGGCCTCGTGGCTTCTCCATCTCGGCTTCCTGGCTTGTTGACATCAGTGAGCGAGGACTGGACGGTTATGTATTAGGTATTCGCTTCTGTGCATCTGGACGTGTACATAGTCGCATCCTTGGCGCTTTCTGCCATGAACGTGCGCCTTTGCATCGCGGCATCGCCATCGTGGCCATCACGAAGAGTGCCTATATGTACTCCGTATAACTACATAATGATATATGTAATCACTGATCAGTGCAGCCTTGGACCCTGCATGGGCTGCTCCTGCCTGCTGAGATGGTGTGTACGGAGTACAGAGTACAGTGTGATGCTTTCTAAATTGCATGGTCTGATGATCAGATGCCCTCCTGTAGTCCTGAGGGATTCACAAATATGTACCGAACCCGAATCCTAATAAAGTCTCAGCCTTTATTAGATCCAGCCCAACCTCCGTACATACCTACCTACCTACCTACCTACCTGCCTACCTAGGTGCCTGTGTACATATGTACTTGGTACAATGTAATAAAAGCATCGTCGAATGAAACAAAATCACATAGACACGCCTGAGCGCTGAGCAGGGGGATGGAAAGCCCCTGTTCGCCAGGTCCGCGGTCCACCAGCCGCCTTTGGAACAAGTTATCAAGCCAAACGACATTGCCACTTTGCAAGACCCGAACTGTTTGGGGTGTTTGGGCAACTGGGAACTTTGAAAGGCAGAATGGCAAGTGGCAAAGCAGATCAGGAACAACCTTTTGCCGGCGGCAGTGAGGCGCCAGCCTCCAGGACCAGGTACATATGTACATACATACTCCAGTGGGGATCGATTTCACAAATGAATCGGGGTTCGGCCCCATCAAGGTTCAGAACTTGCGACCCCTCAGACCCTCAGACCCTCAGACCTCTCCCCCCGTAAGCAAAAAGGGGGTTCAGCAACCAGCAAATTGACCAGCAACTTGCAAAAGAAGAGTACGTAGCTACCCCGCCGTTTCCCCATTCAAAAGGATGTACCTCCGTCTATCTCGTCTCGTGTACTCCGTGGTTCGGCTTTTATAACCACCTTCGTTTTTTTTTTTTTTTTTTTTTTTTTTGTATAGCCAATCTAGGTAGGTATCGCTTCTCCATCTATGTATTTCATCTATCAAGGCATGACACTTAGCAATTGCGATCGCTACAACACACATACAGCGACTTTAAAATGGCATCCGACTCGGCAGAAGCTGAGTTATTAGCAGTCGAACGATGGATCGATTCTGCCACCGGTAAGCCCAATTTCTCGCGCTTTACAGAGCATACCCTCGAGGAACGAACTCTCGCTGCGAGATGTATCGAGAAGGTCATTATCCTACTATCAAGAAGGCTGCGGCAGCTCTCAATCTGCCATACTATTGCGCATATGGCCGCCATAAGGGCCGGCAGCCTACATCTCAAAACGGTGGCAATAACACAGTCCTCACACCCACTGAAAACCAGGCGTTGCTGATGTGGGCCTATCGCCAGGTCATGTGCTGCCACCATATACAGACCCGCCGCCTTCGTCTGCACGTTGTGAGATACTCAGAACTTCCGGCCGCGATGAGAAGGTGTCGGATCGCTGAGCCCGCCGTTACATGAGGAGGCATGTGAATGTCTTCCGCGCCAAAAGAGCCTCTACCCAGGAAGCGGGGAGGAAGGCTGTGGAAGACCTTGCTACCATCAACTCTTGGTTCGAGGCCTGGAGCAAATGCCTCGACGAATATAAGCCGATGAAGGAAAATATATCGACTTTCGATGAAACGGGCTTTATGGTGGGCTATCCACACCGTGGCAGCTTGGTATGGACATTCAACGAGGTCGATAATTCAGTTATCCTTGATTCTCACGATCGAGTCTCTGCGGCTGGTCGAGCGATTCCTTCCTTTATCATCATCCCCGGCGTGAACATATCCGAGAAATGACACCCCAACGAGCTCAAAGGAGAGTCTATCCTGGCCACGAGCCCGAAGGGCTATGTATATGTCAGGTATACTCGCATTCGAGTGGTTGCAGCACTTCGAAAGGCAGACCCGACCAGCAGACCCTGCCCAGAAACGCCTCCTTTTGATGGATAACTGCGATGCACATAATACAGGGGAATTCATTCGCTTTTGTATCCAACATAACATCGACCTCTTTCCCTTGCCTCCACACCTAGCTCACCTCCTTCAACCTCTCGATGTTGGGGTCTTTGGGCCATACAAGCACTGGCATCAGCTCGTGTTACAACGCGAGGTGGCAGACGGCGCCTACGACTTCGACAAGCCTGACTTCCTATTCCACCTTGAAGAGATACGAAACCGCACCTTTGAGCAGAGTACAATCATAGCAGCGTGAGAGAAATCAGGCCTCTTTCCTCACAACCCGCTAAGGATTCTAGACCGGCTCCAAGATGCCCTTCCTTCGTTGACAACACAGGTAAAGGAGTCTAATCTCCCTGGCGCCTCAGCATTCCCCTGATTCAGCAATATCACGAATACGTCAACCTACGGATGAGGGTCTCGATTGAATCGAACGTCTCTTTCACCCTGTCTGTTCAGCACGTGCACACGAAGGCCAGGAAGGCTGGTCAAGCGTGAAATTAATGGTGTCGCTGCCACAGCCGAGCTACGCCGTCTCCAAGAGAAGAGCCTGAAGAGACAAGAACGTGATGAACGCACGCTCGTTGTGGCCAAATCGGGCCCTACATGGTGTACCTGTTCATGATGCAAGGGCTAGAGCCGCCAAATATGAATACAACAGACGAGAGGCACAATAAGATGAGGAACATCGGACTAGGAAGAAGGAGGTACGGATAGAAGTCGGCTTCCTACGCCGCTGGCTACGAGCAGACAGGGGTACCGTGTACGATGAGGGCTAGCCTTACGGAAATGACGATTAAACAAACACTTCATGATAAAGGTCAGAGACGAAGGGAAGGCAGTTAGGTGGCTCACAATTGCAGACCGCCAGATACAGCTAAGGGGCGAAAGCTGGATGGTTTACAGATATAGATCGCCAAGTTGACGAAGGCACGCACATCTGTAAGCCATTCAGCCATCGTTCCCTAGCTGTAAGCTGTATCTGGCGGTCTGCCTTTGTAAGCCACCTAAACGCCCTTCCTTCGTCTCTGACCTTTATCATAAGGCGCTTAAACGTCATTATCTCAAGGCTAGCCTATGGAGGGGGTGGATGAAATTGAATCGCCCGCCAGTACCTACATACCTAGGTACATGACTACTTGAAGCAACTGTCGCGACTTGCAACATGTTGCTGCTATGTACATAAAGTGAGCTTCTGGCTCCGTAGACTTTCTGCAAAGTGCATGCTGCATCATGTATCTGCATCACTGATGACGCATTATTCTCCGCACATACATACATACATACATAGCTCATCAACCCCGACACCCCCCAATGGCAGTGCTACGGGTGGCAGTATTCGACGCAAAACGCCAAAAGTCCAGTTGAGCACGCCGCATTGCTGCAAGGCTAGAGTCTGGAGTAGAGTATGGTCTTGGCTCGAGCCTCCCAAGAGGGCGAAGACTCACAGGAGGGTTTTGTTTGACTTCCAAAATCCACTACATACAGGCATCATTTACGTTGTGCGGTTCCACCGTTTGTTTATCTTAGCTTGGAGAACAATAACAAGACGATCAAGATGCTATCGGCCGACGCTCTCCGTAAGTCAGCCCCCCCCCCCCCCCCCCCCTTGTGCCCCCTTACAACGGATTGACTTTTACCTATTTTTGGTCTTTTGGTTGGGGGGGGAAACAGAAACAGAAGTTACGCAACAATCGCTGAGATGCGGCCTCCCTGTCCGTTACCCCTGGAGCCTTGCCGGCTCTGACACGTTGGATAGGGATCTTTATTGCGACGTGATGAAGAAGTTGTTTCAACTTGTGCCATGTTCTCGACGCCATACTGCAGTGTCACCTGGCAGCCTCCTCTTTGCACAACTACGTAGGCTATACATAGTCTTTCTAGGTAGCGCGTCCTTCAGCCCAACGTTGAATACTGCTCTACCGGTTCAATAACATTATGAATTCATAATGCACGTGCTACAATTTCTTCTCGCCGAGTCGCCGTGCTTGCTTCTCGCTTTCTGCCCATGCCTCACCTTGTGCCCTCTACCACGGCAACTGTAGAGGAGTAGGTAAATTTTGACCCACAGTAGCCTCAGCAGTACCAATATCGCCTATGGTAACACAACGGAGAAGTCATCCCCAAGTCAGCACCACGTCTGGAAATCCGCTCAGGACAAACCAGCACAAACAAGCCTTTACTCACCAGGACCTCTCGGCGCCCAAAACTCGCCAGTCATGTTCATATCCAGCCCATTGACCCAGTCCACGAGCGACCGAGCAGCCTCATCCGGCGTGACAGCTAGGAAGAAAAAAAGGTGCCAAAAAAAAACCCCGTCAGCTTTCAACGTCAACAACAACACAAATGCAAGACAACCAACCAAACTCCAAACAAGCCAAGTACATAACTCTTTACTGCACGTACCTCCCCCCTCATCCCAAGACTCATCATACCCAACCCCCCTCGTCATCTCCGTCCTCATAAAGCCCGGATGAACGATTCCAACCGCAATACCCCTCTCCTTTAGATCCAAGCTGAGCAATTTGCCCACCATATTCAACGCCGCCTTGCTCGCATGATGCGCATAGTTCCCACCCCCTTCTTTCTCGTGCCGCAGCCCAATACTGCCAGCCTCGGAGGACACGAGGACGACTTTGGAGCCCTTCTGGAGTAGACGTGTGTGCACGAGCCGATGGGCGATGAAGACGGGAGCGATGGAGCTAGTGGTGTACATGCGTTGCTGTTCGGACCAGTGAGGCCCGTTGTCTTTGCTGAAGTCTTCGGTGGCAAAATGTCCGGCCGCGATGATCTTTTTGTGTCGATTCATATATATATATATCATCGCTGGCCACCTCGAGGGCTCAGAGGGAGGAGACACGCCTCTAGAGTTCCTTGTAGAGTCACAGTCGATCATCACGTTCTGAATTGACATTCCTCAGTTCCAAGTCCCAAGTATTGGCCCTTGTCACAATCCAGGGGGGCGCTGTCCGACCGAGTAGTCCCATACACGGTATTGGCCTGACTGGGATCCATATCTGAGGAGGCATAGCGTTTGGCGAGGCTGGCGTCCAGGCCACGGGTTGCGCCTACAATGAGGATGGACGGCATTTCTCGGACGGGGACCTCGGGAGATCTTTTGGACTTTGTTGGCGGGAATGGCAGTTTTTTTTTTAAGTCCTTTTTTGAGGGCCTTTTTTCTTTTTTCGTAAGAAACAGTGTATGAGATGAGAGAGGTTCAATAGGTCAACGGCGCTTGGTAGTTCGAGGCAGGAAGGCTCAAAGACACGTGGGGATTGCATTGACGCTGGCATCATCATCATCATCGTCATCATGCTGCTCCCGGAGATGGGAGCCGTTCTACGTTATAACCCCGATAGCCCCGCCCCGAACTCGGTACATAGTGACATGGCATCATCATCTTCACGTGCGTCGGAAATCGCAGAACTCTCTGTGTTGCACAAAAGAGTGGGCGCAGCCGTCTGGCCACTGGTTTGTGCTGTACATGCCCCTATATACCCTGCGACACTATGTAACTGCGGAGGCATCGAATCTTCTACGTATTGTGAGAATCTGCGTATCAATTTAGAGATTCTTTTAGTACGAGAGAAACGAGAGAAGTGGTAAGTAAGCCACACCTATTCTTTGTACTAAAAGTGGTAATGTATCGGCCGTGACCACCACTTGTTCTACTCTGTGTAAGCTCAGATAAGCCCGACCCCCAAAGGAGCAGAATAAAGCCAAACAAGCATAATTTATCGGCTACATATGCACGACAAACAGGAAAGGAAAGCAAATCAGCGTCGGCATTCTTCAAGGCAAAATCCGAAGACGACTCCGTTTCAGCGGCAAGAACAATCACATCGTTGGAGTAGACTCACTCCCTCAATACACCACAGCAGAGCCCTCCGACAACACAAATGGCGCAAGAAAGACAGAAACAGACAAGGAGGGGACTACAGGAACACACAATGATGACGTTGCAGGTTCTACCTACTTATTGGTCTACACAAGTGACAAACCCACACACAAGACCGTCAATCCGTCCCTAGAGTCCCCGTCAATCAATCACAGATCTTGTAGCTACGAATGCATTGTCCCCACGAACGCCAGCCATGCCACCGCACGAAAAATACAAAAATCCCCAATGCAATCAAGTCCAGTCTCCCAAAGCATAACACGGCCCATCCTCCCGCTCCTTCCGTCGCTCTTGTGCGAGAAAATGCGCCTCACCACACCCTCTCACGAAGTCCTCACCTTTCATAACATTGTCGTCCACCATATTGAACAAGTCGGCCCAAACTCGTCACTCCATTCCCAAAAAAAAACCCCTCCTTTACATGAATCTGTTCATCCTTCAAACTCAACCACACCTGTCCCAGGCAGCGCCACCACTGTCTCTGCCCGCGGCCGCCCTTGTTCAGGATCAACAGCATCCATGAGACTATGGTCTTGTTCTTTAGAAGTCCCCGCCCCGGCATCCAATCCCTCCAACAAGTCGCGATCAGAGCTCTTGACAGATCGATCATCTCCGCTCGGACCCCCAGGGTCCTTTCTAGCGCCGACCGCTATACCAATGTCGTCATCATCCTCCTCCTCTTCATCAGGTCGTTGGCCAGGCACAGCATTCTTCTCGAGCTCCTTCTGGGCTTCTTCCATCCGGCGGCGTACTTCGGTCGCCACGCGCATGCCGTCCGTCACGATGTGGTCTAGAACACCGCGTAGGCCTCTTCCTGCACCGTGGGGGCCGGGTTGGATGGGAATTGGTGGCCGGGAGCTGAAGCCGAGGCTGGCGAATGTAGTCAGCGATGAGCTCTGTGGTGTAGATGAGGCGCTATGGAGGCCTTGTATCAGGTGGAATGAGGAGGGGAAAGATGATTCAAAGAACTGCTCCAACAACTCGTCTGCGAGAACCACCATGCGGAATGTCGGCAAGGTTATGTGCATTGGCTGAGCTGGGTTGAGGGCCGCGTTGGCGGCTACTGACTTGGCCTCAGACACCTGACGTCGGGTGTCTGTGCCGGAGCCATCGGTTTGGGACTCCTCCGGAGACTGTGCCTGCGAGTCCGTCTGTGGGGAGTTTGTTAAAGGGACTGCCGGTGACTTTTCCGACTTGGAGGCTTTGGAAGGCGATTCTGAAGCTGGCTCGAATTCCAGGAGGTCCTGCTCGCCTTCGTCCTCTTCGTCGTCATCTTGACCAATGGTAAAGGCGTTTGCGTCTGCATCTGTGACTCCGTCGGCATCCCCCATGGATGATGGCGTATCTTGAAAATTAAGATTGCCTTGCGGATGATCCGGATCGGCGTATTCAAAACATCGACGGATGAAGGCGCTGACACTACCTAGGAATCTCTCATTCACTGGTACGCTGGGCGGCAAGGTTGGCTGGGAGTCCTGAAGATTGCCTGTGTCATTCTGGAGAGCCACACTCGATGCATTCGGGCTGAGACTTCCTTCGAGACCACGACGGGACAGGAACAGCAACGCCTCCGACATGCGAAGAATGCCTTCTCGGTCTACCTTTCCGTCGCCATCGTCGTCGTAAAGCTCGAAAAAGTAAGTAATGGTACCCATAATATCTCCTTTACCCTTAATACCTGCCAACCCAGTGACGACCTCCTGCAGACTCAGAGCCGCGTTGCCATCCACATCCCACTTCTTATACAATCGCTGGAGGAACTCGTGCTCTGCAGGTTCTGGGCCAGATCCCCAAGGTGAAGTATTGCCTGTAGTCCGTCTCGCGTTGTTGAATCTTAAGAATCTGTCGTCCCCAGACCCGGCGTGATTCCGTGAGTTTCCGGGCGAATCGGAAATGGCCCATTTGCACATGCTGGCCAAGAACTCTCTGAATGCGTCGTAATCCATCCGGTTCGTACTGGGGCCGAGTCCAACACGGCCCCTCTCTACGAGATTGGGTATTGATGCGAATATCTCCGACGCTCGCTGCCTGCTCGTTTTTGCTCGTGTCTTGATTTCTTCCTGAATCATCAGGTCGCGCTGCTGTCTCTCGTATAGAATGCTGTAAAACCTGTCGTAGAGTGCACCAAGCTCCTCACTTCCAAGTAGCTTGCTGTCGGGCCCAAGGTTTCGGATTGCGGTCCTCTTGGCAAAATTTTCAATATTGTTCAAAACGGCATCTTTCTTCTTTAAGCGTAGTTCTGTAATGCTGCTGTGGGTGATACCTGCGAACTCTTTGAAAGCAACCACCATGAGTTCCTGAAACCTGGTCACCGCTCGAAGCTTGGGATTTTCCGACTTGGGATGGGCCGACTCGTCCAGTCTCGCAAAATACGACTTCAGGACAGAGATGAAGGCCCCATCATCAGCAGCGTCCAACAGATCTTCGCCATTGATGCGAAGGATAGCCAAGCCAACTTGGAACAACACCTTTGGGCCTTCAACAAAGAAGACGTCCAGCACGCGAAAAGCAAAGATCAATGGCATGGAGTTGATGTACAATGACAAAAACCAGGGCAGTGAGACGACTGATAGTTGAATATCGCTCTTGACCAAATGCTCCCACAAAATGGGCATAGTTCTTTCAACTAGTGATTCGAACACCTTTTGGTCCAGCAAGGTTCCATACATGGTGGTTGAATAGTAGCCAGGAACAAGCCGATCACAAAGAGACGACAGGAGAAAGAATGCTTGCGCTTCCGACATGTAGATCAGAAGAGCTGCCACAACAATATTCATGGCTTGGCAGTATCCGACATCCGGGTTCACCCAGCTGTATGCGGTCAAAACCCGGCGTAGTCGACTGATGCCTTCTTCGCTCTGAAAACCAGGGTACTCTGGCAAGCTTCTATTCAGATCCTTCTCAATCTCGTCAATGGCGAGTGATTCCTGTCCTTCAAACTTGGCCAAAGTATCGGTGAAAAGACTCGGATTTTCCAATCGCAAGTAAAGAGAGCCCGAGGTAAGCTCCCAGATCTCCCCCCGTAAACGGTTAGGCAAGCCAACCCGTATTAGTTTATGAAACGTCGGTTGGCGGATCAAGGTCGCGTTCCTGCCATTATCTCGAAGATACTCGGCCCAGAGCCGCACTTTCGCTCTGTCTCGTAGCTTTTTCGGATCGCCCGGGTATCTGAAAATCATTCCCAGCCCAGCGTCGGGCGGGTTGGCATTCTTTCTGTCTTCGGATCGAAGCAAATGCTCAGAGTAGCATTCTGCGACAACTTTTCGCAGTTTGCCCACATTGCCTACACCAGCTCTCAACCCCCTCTTCAGGCCGTCGCAGAATCGTTCGCAATCGGGGCGGGCGCCGGACAAGTGAATCGTGAACCGCTGTTCCCGGGTTTCTTTTGCATCTTTGCCTCCGTCTTTTTCTTTCACATTGTTGTTGGCCAATAATCCGTTCCACGTCGTGATGGCAAGCGCAAACTAAGGGAGGAGAGAATTAGTCCAAAAATCAGAACCAGGTGCTACGTTACAGCGCAGTTTTTTGGGGCCTGCGCATGTCACCCAATCACGATGGGGGAGTACTTCTCGTTGGTAACTTTACCTGGAAATTTTGACTGTTTAACCTCTCGACCCTTCTTATAGCGCACAAGGGAACCGTGAAGCCATTCCCACACGGACCAGCGCCATCGGTCTGTCCTGTAAAAGCCAAGGATGTCGAGGTACTAGCGGTTTGGGCAAAGCTTGATGGCGTAGTTGAAAAGCACATGTAAGCTTCGGAAAGGTGAATCTTGCCGGCGTAATGCCATCCTCTATCATGGTCCTTGTCGCCCTGTGTTGCGTTGGAAGGCGGGATGGTGAGCTCGGCGTTGATCTCACACAGGGGGTTTTGAGAGGCGGGCAAGCGAAACTGATTTTGGAATAGCGATGCTTTGGAAGGATTCTTATCGGAGCTGGACAGATTCAAGCCTTGGGTCGGATCAATCAGCTGCTGGGCCTTTTGCACGATGCTGGCGAAATTGGAAAACATGGTCGCAATTCACCAGCGCCGCATGGCGGTGTCAAAGGAAGCGAGCAATCTGTATCTGCATGTATGACGAGCAGGGGGCAGCGAGGAGGAGACTGTGTGACGAAGCGAGAGGAGGTGCAGCGTCTAATTGCGTCTACGAAGCCGACAGCCTGATCCAGACAATTGTTGAGTTGTTGTCGTCAAGAGTGAGGTGGATGGGATGTTTGGCGGCAGGAATGCACGAGCTGGTGCGCTGGCATGAGGTTGGGACGTCTTGAGGTGACGGCGAAGGCCTGGCGTGGAACGTCAGTGGATGCGCTCAACGCCAGGGCTAGAGCGGAGCTCATTGGTCCGTATGCTAGCTTCGCAAGTCGCAAGCCTGGTGGCGCATCATCCGCCACAGGGATCGACGCCACAGGGTGATTCATACTCCGCTCCGTGTGCTCCGTAGGTACTCCGTATGTACCTACATAAATGCTCTCCTCTTTCTTTCGATGCAATGCTTGTAATGCTTTCCTTTCCTGATAGTTCGCATTTCCGTCAAAGGCTTCAGCCGTTTTGCCGCCTCCATTCTGTGCTACGAGCCAAGTGGTCTTTGTAACGGGAGCCGGAGGGTGCTCTCATAGAGATAAGACTATGACATCATAAGGTTCTTGGGTTCTCTCCAAGGCCGCATGAGAGCTGATGCAAAAATTGCTGAGACACGTTCTATATTAGAGGCTGTACGGGGTATTAGACTTCGAATTGAAATCGGTCTCTATATCTGTGTTACCATGCTTCTGAGTGCTTTTAACAAAAAAGAGAACGAGATGATCATACTTGTCTTAGTTGAGGAACTCGGATAAAAAGAAATCGTTGTCTCCGATGCGGGGAATCGAACCCCGGTCCCTGCGGAACCTTTCTGATGAAAGCGCAGTATGATAGCCATTACACCACACCGGATGCTACATATTCGGTTCTTCGTTTAGTTAACCTATGGAGAATTCTTATTTGCTGAAGGCTCAGAAGTCAGAACAGAGTTGCTTCACGATCATGTGGCTCCAACACCAGACTCTTTGGAAAGAGATTTTGTAAAAGTGCGAAGTCTGCTAGACAAGCTTCTAAGTTCCGGATGGGCAGCATAATTCCGCCAGCTGGCTAGCTGAGTTCGTTCCCTCCATCCTCCATTCCTTCTCTTTCCTCCCCCTCATGCATGCGACCCCCTTATGTCTCATTGCGTCTTCAGGCGGCGGTCAATGGCCTCGCGATGCCTTGCCATCCGCTCATCCATGTGCTCCAAATACGACTCTATGAATTGGGAGGATCATGGTCCAATTGATAGTCTATTCATAGCAACAGGAAGAAGTATCTACCTGCCGCAGCATTGGCAGCATTCGCACACTCGACGTCACCAATCCGTCATCCCGTCTAAGCCTGTCTAGTCCCGCTCGCTCCAGACGCCTTGACCGTCTCCCCGGACCCCAACCCGTCATCTTTCGTGCCAAACGGTCTTTGTCGCCCGGCTCCAACAAAACCGTTGCAAAAACCGTTGGCATCAGAACTACTCCGTAGGTAGCTTGCTTTCCACGCTGCCCCCGTTATTCTTTCACTTCTGAGCGTCGAACTTTCCTTATGCGCATTCCTTGATTACTCAAAAGCCCAGCACGAGCCACGGACCGAGCCTGGAACCTTAACAAAGCTCGAAAAAGGCGTCGCGATCCCAGTTGAAACCGACGAGCCACGACACAGCGCGATTAAGGACTTCTGCCTTGTCAACGAAACCGAAATCCTCCTCTCCGACCCGCTTCTTGGCGACCGCCCCCCTCCGCACCTCGGAGAGTTTGGGACTTGGCTGCGAGTGGTTGACCTGCTTCTTGGTCGGTCGGCCTGCGTCATCCATAAGCAAGATCCCATCAGCAGGAAGCTACGGAGTATACACTAGGCATTTACAGAGTACTGATTCAACAATCCGTCACGTCCGCAGGATTCACCGAAGCAACGGCGCAGTTCATCCCTTGTCTGCCCCCGAGTTGACAAAAAGTTGGTAGCTCGCCTTTGCAGCAAGCACGCATCAACACCAGCGTCGCAGCCGTTACTACAAACATCCCCCCATTTCGCCCATGTGTCAGCCGTCTCGACGGCCAACGTGGCCATGAGCTGAATCTTTCTCAGATAGCACAAATTCAGGGCCGCTTCAATGAAAAGGATAGCGCTCGTGTCAACACCTGATTTTCCATTCAGTCCTCCCAAACGGTGAAGCACATCTGCGACGAAGAAGGTCGATCTTGCGACCTGTCCAGATACGACTCTCAGGTAAACCTCAATCATGCTTCTCATGCTGTTGCTTTGTATAACACCAAGGTGTTTCTTGGATCTTTCGATCCGTCGCTTACCTCAACAACGAATCCGCCAGGCCATCACTCAGCGCAACGAGGTCATACTATTCGAACCGACCTGACATTCGACGGCATGGCTGCTACTGTGGCTCAACCGCCGGCGCCGGCAGCATTGTCTTCTTCGAGGAGTGTAAATGCGCCGGCGGCTGCTGGGTCTCACGTGGCGCATGACCAGCGTCACCATCGACACAATCACTTTCAACCGCAAGCCGCCCCAACAAATTGCCCGCGCGTTGGGGCGTTTCCAAAGACGCAAAAGTTTAACCCCGATCACTTCAAAGTGGTTCGCACTCTTGGAACAGGTTGGCAACTTTCCTTTTCCCAGCAGGACAGGGAGCAATTCGATGTGAAAGAGGGTGAGGGCTTTCACAAAGAAAGCCAAGACGCCAGCGCAAGCGCAGCGAACTACTCTGAGATGGAACGCTCTTCTGATATCGAATATTGCTAATTTAATCTTTCTTCGTTGCAGGCACGTTCGCACGAGTCTGTCTAGTTCGCCCATCAAATGCTTCCGACATCCCTCTAGAGCAAGAAAATAGAGGCAATACCGAGGTATACGCGCTCAAGATATTACGCAAGACCGAAGTCATCAGATTGAAGCAAGTCGACCATGTCCGTCACGAGAGATCTATCCTGGCCGATGTAGCAGGCCACCCCTTCATCACTAGCCTCCTTGCCTCCTTCTCCGACCACGATTGTCTTTACATGCTCCTCGACTACGTCCCTGGGGGCGAGCTCTTCAGCTACCTCCGGAAGCTCCGTCGTTTTGAGGAGTCCACCGCCCGCTTCTACGCAGCCGAGATCGTGCTCGTCTTGGAATATCTCCACGAGCACCAAGGGGGCGTGGCATACCGAGATCTCAAGCCTGAAAACCTCTTGCTGGACAAGGACGGCCACATTAAGCTGGTAGATTTTGGTTTCGCCAAGCGCCTCGGCTATAAAGACGATCACCCAGTCGAGACGTACACTCTCTGTGGTACGCCAGAGTATCTTGCTCCAGAGGTCATTCAGAATAAGGGACACACCACGGCGGTGGACTGGTGGGCATTAGGGATTCTGATATACGAGTTCCTCACGGGGTATCCGCCTTTTTGGCATCAAAATCCTATTGAGATTTACAAACAGTAAGTTGACGTGACCAGAGAGTGCAGAATCATAAAAACGAGAAAGCAAGAGGGAAAAGGAGCAGAAGTGGAGAGACAGGACATTAAACAGGAGAGAGTGAGACGACATGAGAGAAGAGGAGAGCAAAGAAGAGGAAAATATGAACACATTCGGCGGACGTGGCACAATAACTTCCATATGCTGACCTTGGATCTTCTACTAGAATCATAGGCAAACCCCTGACATTCCCCCAAGATCCACCCATATCAGAGCATGCCAAAGACATCGTCCGCTCCTTCTGCACCGTCGACCGATCCCGCCGCCTCGGTAACCTCAGCGGTGGTGCCAACCGCGTCAAAGCCCACCCATTCTTTCAATCCATCAACTGGGACGACCTGCTCAGCCGGCGGCGGCAAGGGCCCATTGTTCCGCCGGTACGATATCCAGGCGACGCGCAGTGCTTTGAGACGTACTCGGAAGAGGATGGGAAGAGGGATGCGTACACGAGTGATATGGCGCAAAAGTATGATCAGTATTTTACCGATTTTTGAGGAGGTGACACCGGGGAGGGGGGAATCCTGACATGAGCTATTGGAACTTATTATTTGGATGACTTGGTTTGGAGTAAGAGGAGGAGAACCCGTTTATGAGTTTCTCGACTTCTTTAATATTTTGTATATACATACATGTGTTTGTGTGTTGGTTGGACATCCGTCGCAAATAGAGATAAGTAGAGTGAGTCTCAACCTAGAAAAGGGCTCACACTACGTCTCGTCTAGGTATCATTCCCGTTCTCAACGTGTTTTCTTCTCGGATTCCCGCACCCACCAGATGAAGTGGAAGCCCTTTTCTAGGCTGCACCCACCAGTAGCTACAGTTCATAATACAACTCTGCACCCACCAACACAAACGATTTTGTATCACCGCAGGTCACATTATCGTCCAGTCACAAGAACACGCCAGTACATTCGAGACCACTCCGCGCTCCTCAGTCCTGACGGACACTTGCTTCGAATTGGCCAGCTCAGCTAATAGTTACAGCTCACAGCAGGAACTACATATCATCTCTGTACGTACGTATGAACAAGACAATCCCCCCCCCCCTTTTTTCATTTTTTTTTTTTTTCATTCAGAATCAGATGTATGTATATGACTCACAACATCTTGATGTATCCACAGACCGGGGCAGAGCGAGGACATCTTGCAGAATAGAACGAGGTTGGTATCAGCTCAGCTAAAACTTGAAAAAAAAAAAAAAAAAAAAAAAAAAAAAAAAAAAAAGCATCATGAAAGCGAAGCGACATGTGTTAATGTATCCATCCACCCGTCGACACAAGCCTGCCGCTGTACCACCAGAATCCCAGGCGAAGAAGTTACGAAGTACCCTCGTGCGCACCGCACAAAGGACATGAAAATTGGTCCACTACCTCGTAGTTATTCGGCCCATCATACTAACGTTAACGTTAAAGTTACATGGCTATGGTCCAAGAAAACAATGCAAAGCATCTATGTAGTCTGGAGACATCACCAACCATGTATGTATGTATCATTTCAAGTGCCGCACTGATTAGGCATGACGCCCCGTTCCCTTGTCTAATTATCTCTGAAAAGAGAATAAGAAAGAATTGATAGTAGCCCGTGGACTACTTCAACTATGTATCTAACTTACGTTATTGCATACACCATGCTTGAACAGCCCAATATGAAATGAAAGGTACACGGTACGCCTATCGTGCCCCCACCGGTCTCTACACCAGTGACCAAATATCGCAAGTTCATCACTCGCTACCACCTCACGACCCAAACACAACACCCCAATAGTAGATACTCAAAAAGAAAAGGAAAAAAGAGAAAACCGCCTCACTTGTAGTAATACACATAATAACACACACTTATACAACTATCCCGCATTATAAAACCACCAAGTCCCCACCCCCGCCGCAACCAACACAGCCATCATCCACGCTCCCTCCTTGGTACTCCACAGCAAAGCACACCACCCCGTCACCAACTCCTTCCGCCTAGCAATTCTCCTCCGGGACCAAGCCTCACGATCAATCTCAACAGGCAACTTGGCCCGAGGATCCGTACCGTGATCACCCTCCCGCGGGGGCCTCATATCCTCAGGTGAAATCAGAGGAACCAGCGCCCTAACGTACACAGCACGGTGGTCGCTGCTCCTCATGAGAGGAAGGGCATCATAGGCAAGGACATCGATGCGGGGAGGTGAGGGATCACTATCGCTAGACGAGTTGGCGTGTACCCAGGGGGGGACTTCTAGGTACAGCACGCGGTCTGTCCAGCTGGGCCACCGATGAGAGGCAAATTCCCAGGGGACCTGGTCCTCGTGTTCGTCGTCGGCGTCTGGGTTTTCCTTGGGGAGCACGTCGTATTTGTAGGTAGGTGGGAACTGGACACTTGCTTCTGAAAGGCCGTGCATGGTGCGGCCGGCTCTTCTCTCGTGCGTGAGCTGGTCTCGGGGAAGGAAGGTCGGGTAGTAGTGTTCTGATGAGGGGTCCTCACTTGGAAACGTGGCGTTTGGTGGGGGAGATGATGTTGATATCCTGTAGTTGAGGTCCCCGGCAACGAATAGGTGGGAGGATGGCTTGAAGACGGATATATCGTGCAACCGCTGCTGAACTTGGGGTTGCTCCCTGCGGTGCGTATCGTGCAGCAAGCCATGTTGCTCTTGAGACTCCCCGTCATTCTCGTTCATGTCGTCGTCCAAGTCGGCTGATGTTGGTGTTTCAGGCGTGCTTCGCTCATCGTGTGTGACCCCGGGATTTTCAAACGTTAAGCCACTCATGATGGCAGCCCAGTTGGCATTTCTTTGCGGCAAGTTGTGCTCCATGGCAGCCAGGTGAGCGGCGACAAACGTCAGCTCTGTGGATTGTGTTCCATCACCCGTGACGTCGTACAGAGCTCGTAGACCCACGGCTCCCTTGCTACCCATCTCGGCGGTACCGAAGCCAACTGCGGCGTGCTGTAGATTTCGTATGTGTTGAGGATCCTTGGCAAAGAGCAAGATGGCGGTATATCCAACGTTGTGTGCCTTGATCAGCGTATACACTTTTTCGGGCTCGTCTTGCTGTCGTCGGCGTCCTTCTGAGCCTGAATCTGAATCTGCATCTGCATCCAAGCCCGGAATACCGGACCCTACAGGTTCAGACGCAGCTTTTGCAGCTCCCCCAGCTCCTTTTCTAGGGCCATGTTGGAATCGTTGGGCGGCAAGATTCACTGCCTCGTCGAATCGTGAATAGTACGGGCTGAGAAAGTACTCCCCAATAAAGGACTGGCTTAACGGAGCGACTTCCTGTAGAGATCTACAGCGGTTCAGCACAAGTATGAAAGCGAGACTGAAATAAAAAGGTGAAAAATTCATGTATGCACGGCGGCAATCGTTACAGCAGATAGCCGACGAGAGTCATGCTTACAAAACGACAACATCAGGCAACCCAGTAGCGTGATTGGCAAAGGCAGTATGCGCATGGTTTGCGAAGACGCCGGCATGGATAAGCGCCTTTGCGCAATTGAAGGTGAGAACTAGCAGATCGACAATGGGCGGCTGCATGGCGGTCGCCGCTGCGGACGCGGTTGATGATATCCCGTCGGCGCGATGCAGCTTGGTGCTTCTTGACGCTGCCATGAGCGCGTTCTCGTTGGACCTGTAGGATGACGCAGCGCATGCAGCGGACTTGCAAGGGACGGCAGCAGCCGATCCAGATATGTACCGATGTGTGCGCGTTTCTTCACCAACGAGATCGACGCAGGGGTCTCTTGTCGCAAAGACGCTGGAGACTTGACTGGCGTGCTCGGTTCTCGGTGGTCTCGATGTTGTATCAATGTCGTTGCCAAGCAAGAGTCGGCTGTGTACGGGCTCTTATTATAAGTTATGCATACTCCGTACATACCTACCTAGATAGGTACCTATGTATGTATGTCGACATGCCAACGCCAAACGGGGGCACGTCACAAGGTGGCCCCTGCCATCACTGCCATCACTGCCATCAGTGCCATCACTGCCATCACTGCCATCACTGCCATCACTGCCATCACTGCCATCACTGCCATCACTGCCATCACTGCCATCACTGCCCCTTCGAGATGCCCGAACCGCGCACATGCCAAGCTAAAAAGCTCAGAATACATAGCTCATTTCGTCAAGGCATAAATCAACACCACGAGTTCCCAACCCCTCCATCCTCCGTACATCCTCCGACGCATGATCTCTCATCCTACGCCTCATCCTACGCTTTTCCCTTTGCCCAAGTCTCCTAGTGCGCGTATGCTTTATCAACTTATCACAAGACCACGACTTACCCACACCTCCTGTCAGATCCCCGCAAATCATCTAGGAAGTATGTACCTAATGTACTCCGTATATACAAGGCAGGTACCTACTGTATAATAAATAATACATGCAATACATATCCACCTACGCACAGGTAGGTAGTTACCTACGCTCCTATCATCTATGGGCCTTGGTTTCTTTATTACGTTGACGTCACCTTTTCAACAACATCATGCGTCATCGTAGCAAAGAAATAAACTAGCACTCAATTAATGGAAAACTACCTGATGGAAGACGAACCAGCACACCATAATCCATCTCCTCTGTGTGTCCCTACCGCAGCACCAATCTTCTATGCCAGCCCAGCGCGCCAGTGTTTGCTCTTAGGACCAGGCATACCACAGTCTACTACATAGCCTCTAGCCCATCTTAGCTGAAATCGGACATCTCTAATTTTCGTGACTTGATCGTGTCTGTCGCTCGGTCTACCAACGCCTCGTCAAGGGGAACCCGAGTTCTTGGAAGCAGCGACGTGACTCGGCCCAAGCATGGTTGAGAAATGAACAAGATGACTGACTATACCACCAACCCATTCCGGCTTGTGCGACAGACCCCTTTGGACTTATCAAAACCTCCCCAGAAGCCGTCTGGTGGCGCAAGGCTCAGCTTCCACGACTCGGAAAGGAAAGTGTTGAATAGAGGCAATGAAGTCAAGACCAAAACAAGATGGAAAAGGGTGCCTGATGGAAAAAAAAAGGGGGGATGTAACGCAGCTGTACCGCAACGACTGGAGCAGGTTTTCCGGGGAAAACCGGAACAAAGTCTTGCGACTTCACGTGCCAAGTGCATCGTAGGATCGTAAAGGGAGTGCTGAAGATTAAGGCAATTTGACAGTCGAGACACGGACGATAGCAACATGACATTCTGACCACAAAAGCCGTGGTGCCTGAGTGGTCGGTGTGCGGTAATCCAGCAAGCCGAATTACCGGACATGCCGTTCAGATGCGGCTGTCGAGAACAACGAGTTTGTTCTAATTGAGTGATCAGGCACACGTGCCCCATCATCACAACACAAACAACTGATTATCCATCGAGAGCCCGTCCGAGCCATGCGTGAAGTCGTGACCTGTACCATGCGTCGAAGAACGAAATATAGCAATGCGTAGCGATAAGAATAAGCAAATCGACAGAAATGAAATCGCCCCGTCCCGGGAAAGCATCCCCAAATGTCAACAGACAAAGCATCCCCCACTGAGAGCCGCCATCGAGTGAGCCAATGACAGAAGTTCCAGTTTCTCCAGTCTGGGAGCAGTGTCGTTGTTTTTTCTTCTAACCCTTGACCCAGTTGCTGTCAATATTGAATGGGGGATATGCGGCCAAAACCATTATGATCCCATCACGGATGTCTAGACCATTGGTTCCGTTTGGGATCCTGTGACGGCATACGGGAGGTAGAAAAGGACAGAGGATATGACCAATATTCATGTTTCATTTCGATCGATGGTTGCCAGAGGCATAAGCCGCTCCCTTTGAAGCAGAGCGAAGCCTGTTTATCGTCCACTGAGTCAGCCATAGATTGTCAGCACATGCTCCTCTTGCCAGCGGTTATCAAGTACAGTCAGTGCGCACAGGACAATGATGTCCTGGCGAAAAGAAAGCTTGTTGTTGAAGGCTGGGCTATTCTTGAAAACTCACAGTCTATCGCTACCGCCAACTGCACGGGCGGTATCCGGAGTGTCTGCAGCGGCCCCAGATCCACGTTCAATGCCGAGGCCAACGCGAGTCCTGCGCATAACATTGGGCTTAGGGGCACCAGATTGGCCAGCACCAGCTCCAGCAGGATTGGTGCGGGATACACGAGCCTTGTCCTCCTCGTCGGGATTCACCTGGCCAGCAGCCTGGGCAATCGCCTGAGCGTTCTTCTGGTATTTGTAAACAGTCCAGTCAAAGACGTAGTCGTACTGGAAGCCTTCACGGACAAAGAGATCGCGGAAGATTTTGCGGAGATAGCTGTAGTCAGGCTTGTCATCGAACCGAAGAGAGCGGGTGTAGTTGAGATAGATGGCGAACTCATTGGGGAAGCCGCGGCAAAGAACCTCGGTGGGAGTGGTCATCTTCTTCTCCATGATACGATCGTACTTCTGCTTCTTCGTAGCTGCCTTGAGACCCTGCCAGGGAAGAGAGCCTCGGCAGAAGTAAAGCATCACGTATCCAAGAGATTCCATGTCATCGCGGCGTGACTGTTCAACACCCAGGTGGGTGTTGATGGAAGCGTAACGGGCCGTGCCTGTCAAGTTCTTGTTCTCACGGTAAGGAATGTGGAAGTGAGTCTTCGGGTCGCGGTACTTCTTGGCCAACCCAAAATCAATCACATTGACCTGATTACCACGCTTTCCGATACCCATGAGAAAGTTGTCAGGCTTGATGTCCCGATGAATAAAGGACTTGGCGTGAATATATTCGATGCGGGAGATGAGCTGATCCGCGAGCAATAAGACAGTCTTCAGAGAGAACTTTCTATTGCAGAAATTGAACAAATCCTCGAGACTGGGGCCGAGAAGGTCGAGGACCATGGCGTTGTAGTCACATTCCGTGCCAAACCAGCGCACAAATGGAATACCGACACCACCAGCGAGCGACTTGTAGACACGGGCTTCATACTCCAGCTGAGGATGCTTGGCCTTGACGGATTCCAGCTTGATGGCGATTTCTTCTCCCGAGATTATGTTGGTGCCCAAGTAGATATCGCCAAATGAGCCAGAACCGATCTTTCGGCCGATGCGATACTTGTTGCCCACGCGAAGATCCTGTGAATAGTACATGAGTTTTTGTCTCCGAAATGCAAGGCCTGGGCCCGTCTAGCAGTAGATGACTCGAGGTGTGCAAGAGGAATGCGGCCAGCAGGATCCACGACTCCTTGCAGAGGACAATTCGGAGTAGTTTTCACGCCACCTCGTAGGGCGGGTGTCGGGTCAGGTTCTCGCCCAATTAGGTCACTTACCATGGTCGTCATATTCACAATCGGGTGCAAGGGTTTGCTTTCCAACCAAAGAGGACAGGGTCCTGAGTTTTCAATCGAGTTGGATCAGTCAATCACGGATCTGAGCCTGTGGAGTGCGGCTACAGCCCGAAGAATTAGTAAAGCTGATGGCAGATGTGCAAGCCGAGGTATGAATTGGAATTCAGAACAATTGGTGCAAACGAAGCTAAGTCGTGATGATATGAGGAAGGGGGAAATTGATGTGATGGTTGTGGATGGAAGAAAGGTGATGGTTGGGAAGACTGCCACGCCACCGGGCCAAGTTCGGTTGATGCAGATCTTCCGGCCAAGAGATGCTGTGGTTGCCAGACGGGCAAGCCGAAACACTGGCGGCATGTGGTGCTGGTAGCAGTGCACTGGGTACGGTTGCAGCAAACGACGACACCACACGACCACCGAACAGCCACGACCAGTCCACGCCAAAAACAGAAGCAGCTCGGGATTAGACGAGCAAGAAATGGCGAGGCTCGCACAAGCATCTGCTTCGAGGCAATGGCAGCAAAAACGGAAGAGGCCAGAAAAGTTTTTTTTCTTCTCGCTCTTCCAGTGGTATCTGAACTCAAACCAGCTTACCTATAATGAGCTCCGGATCGGCTGCCTGCGGAAAGCGGTGAGAGGCGTTTGGTGGGTGTGTGGCACCGGACGGCTGAGGAGATGAAATTGGGTGATGATGGGGAGAGCCAATGTCGGTCGTGGGGCCGGCCGAGATATGGGAAGACGGGTAGACGTAAAAAGGCGTCCGTGGGGGTGTCGGAGGAAGGGATAATCGATTTTATGGCTCGGAATGAGGCTCGAAATGTTGAAAGCGAGCTTCCTGGTGCCGTTGACCAGACGAAGCTGGTGACTGACGGAAAGGCTGTGTTTGTGAGTGTGTTGTGTTTGATGGGAGGGAGAAGAAGAAGAGGAAAAGAGCGAGAAATCAGACGCGAGAAGGAGCAGGTTGTGAAAGGGAGGGGGCAAAGTGGACAAAGTGACCAATGAGGGCGACGAGTGAAACAAGGGAGGCAGTTTGGCTGGCTATTGAGCCGACGTGGCTACAGTTCTTGGTATGTACGGAGGACACGTACTGTACAGAATACATGTGTTCGTAGGCAAGCTCGGCCCGCTTGGGGCGCTGTCTCAGGCGTTGGGCACTGGGCGCGGGGCCTTATCTGCTGCGTTTTGGGGGAGTTGAGGGCTACGGCTGGGCCGCCAGAGCGCTGAAGCGAGCCAGATGCAGCGCAGACGCCATTTGACCTGATTCGGTCGGCAGCCGCGTCAGGTCAGTGGCACTTCGGCTAAACCACAGGGGGGTGGCTTGGCCCTTGGCCCCGTCGATGCAGCGGTTCTTCCGCGACCTTTGGGGTTTCATCTGACATCCATGATCCCATACGACTAGCGGCAGCCTGCTCATCCGATCCCAGCTCCAGCGGCGGCTTGAAGGAGCTAGGAGAATAAGACATTGCAGGCACTGGTTGACTCTTGAGCCCTTGAGGGCATAAGGGCATCGATGGCATCAAGCGTTGTGCGGATCGACTCCCATAGCAATGTGCGCGTGCTACCTACCTAGGAACCTACCTAGGAACCTACCTAGGAACCCAGTTACCTACCTGATGCCATTGAGCATAAACCACCATCACGCGGCTCTCACACCCTATCCTTAGTTTTATCGCGGATGAGCTCAACTGGCGCTCTGAGCTCCCTCTTGCGGCTGACAGCCTACCTACCTATACGTAATACGAATACACGTACATAGCTCCAAGTCCCTTGGCAAATTTCCCTCCCTCGTTGTCGTCTTCGGGACTTGGCTCAGATGTCCCGTGGTCGCCCAAGCATAAATTGCTCCGGAATCAATGCTGCAGCCTGCAGCCCAAGTGTGGATCACGATCCTGCTACATAGTTACATAATGCCCTTTCGATGTTTGCCGTTCTTCCCATTCCATGCCATCTACGGTCCAATCTGAGCGCGCGTGCCCCTGGGACGAGAGCATGGGTCATTGTCAGCCGCGCCCGCAAGCCATGATTTGTCTTTTGTTGAGCTGAGAGCCTGAGAATGAGCCGCAGAGGGAGACGGGCGACCGCTCGACATAAGTATATGCACGTGATTGGCAGGGCTTTGCATTCCGCACGGAGTACTGATTACATACCGAAAAAGAAAAGAAACCCCGCCATCACACGCCCAAGCTCCGCCAGCTTCGCTTCTACATATGTACAATTATAATGGGGACAATCGGGCTTGCCCACAATTCGTCCGTACTTTGTGTCTCTAGTTACCTACCTAGGTAGTGTCCTAGGTAGAACACAAAATGCACATAACGGAGCCATTGATTTCTCCACTTCCCGCTTGGGCCGGTTGCCTCGTCCATCGGCGTCTGGTTTTGTCTACATATCGCGAGCGGCCCCGCTACCCGAGGCGACCGCGATACGTTCCTGCCCCTGGAAGCAGCCTTGCCGCAGTGGACCAAAGAACGTGACGTCAACGTAATTGGTCGAGATCCTTATCATGGGCCTAACTACCGAGCATACGGAGTATCGGAGTAGGTATATTGGAACGTACTTTGTGCGGAGTGCATATGGAGTATGGCACGTAAAACAATACATAATCGTATCAATTCATCACCTCAAACGCGTTCGTGAAGGCCAATAACGGACAGGCTAACCTCAAATCACCCGCCCCCCCCTTCTTCACCCAAGCTGACAACACAGTACATACATACTCAGTACGGCACGCAGCATACCTACGAAGTACTCGTTTTCTAAACATCATCGTTTGTAAGGGGAGAAGAGACGGTCATACTGCTTGAACCAGCACGAAGATTATGAGGCCATCCTTCACACCCGGTGGAAGTCATCATCAGAAAAACGGTTCTGAAACGGTTCTGCTGAAATGGCTATGCCCAAGCTGCAAAGAATAGGTAATGCTGAGAGCAAGAAGAAGAATCTCGGCCCCCAAGTTCCAACAGACAGGAGTAGAGAACAAACAAGGCGGGGCTGCAGCACCCACCTCCGCAACTTGTTTCTATATTTACCAACGAGACGAAAAGGGACGGGCCACTCCTTGAAAGGCGGCTGTGTCACGCGACCAGCAACGCCAGAACCAGAAATAGACAAAGTCATATCTCGTCAGCCTCGTCAGCCTCGTCAGCCTCGTTTCATAGATTTCCGGCTCCAGGGGCCCTGAAGCAGGGTCAGAACCCGGATCCGGACCCGTATCAAAGTCGGACTTCTTGGCGGACAAGGCGGATGAGGAATCCAAGAGCAGTGGTTCTCACTAGCCCCGGGGAGCTGGGAGTGGAATTTGTATTCAGCGAAGGCGGGTATTGTATTGTACCATAATACTCTTGTTACTTGTATGGTGTATCTATCATACCTACATGTAGGCCTGTAGCATGATGTGGGCGCGGATACAAAGTTTCGATCTCTGCCGATTCCTCTGGCCTTGGAGCCACGCCAGTCCACTGCCCTCGGGCCTCACTCATCCCAACTCCGGGACGAGCTGCACTCATAGGCGAGAACAACCCTACGGAGTATGTAGAGGATGCCGCATACGAAGCCGTGGATCAATGGCACTGGGACGTGGCGTGCGGCGCTCGACCAGACTTCGAGGATCATCTGTTATCCCGGCAGAGAGAGCACAGCGGCAGTGCAATGCGATCAGGTTTTGCCCCTTCCGGGTCCCGGGATGTCTTCATATGGACGCATGCCATTCGCTCAGCTGGAGAAATCAGGGGAGTCCGTTGCCATCTGATCGTGCGTACGCCGTATGCACCTCAATCTACATACATATCTGCAGCGGGGATGGAAAGACAAACAGGGGTGACACCTCTTATTACTCCGTATGTATGTATGTATGTATGTATGTATGTATTAAGCAGGCCACACTGCCGGAGGAATGCATAGCGAGCGCCATGTACCCCCCCCCCCCCCCCCCCTCTGCGTCTGTCTTGCAGCAATGGTACGGAGTAGAAACGTGCATCTTTACTTCGACAACGCACGACACGAGTGGTGCAGCATGCATATTTATTCACCACACGCACTAATAAGACGCCATTTAAGCCTGTTATCAAGGCGTGTGTGCTCACCATCAGGAGCCGATTCGTGCCGTGCAAACGAGTGTCCCGCTTGGCTAACGACACCATATGTATTCGTAGTTCGGCTTGAAACAAGGCCATGGAGGAGAGTCAACGCGGCACTTCTCTGAGAGAGTAGAACCCGGGCGACAAATGGTCCTGCACACCTATGTACCTAGTAAGGACCAGACGCAAAATACGGCTGCCTTGCTATGTAGGAGTTCAGTGACCTGTGTCATCTGGGCCTGTCGCTGCCATATTACACAACATGTTCCTTTGTTTCTGTCACGGCAGCCATTTTCCGTGCCTGGGCCGATTCCAAGTGTGTCAAAGGACTCAAGACATTTTGTCTTGGTCTCTTAGTTTCGCCACCGGGGGTCTAAGCAATCGGTCGGACACATCTCCCGAGAAACTCGTCTTGACTCCTCTGCGGCACATTGGAGTCACATTGGAGTAAACCCTTATCGCCTTGGCCGACGGGACGCGATCGGACGGCATGCCGCATGCATGTATGTACTAGCTCCGAATTGCGGGCGCGCGTCTACCTACTCCGTAGTGGTACATAGGCATGCGCACATCTCGCCTAGGATTGGACCGTTTCATAGGCGTCGTTATTTACATGGTTTGAGGTTCGAGACATCGATAGTGACGATAGTACCGAAACATGAGGTATGTAGGTCTGAGACGCCGCATGACGACTGCAGGTCTGGGGGGTTCTATGTACTGCCGTCAATAGGATTACGGGGTACATACATATATATGTACCGCTGTCCTTCACGCCCCGCTAATGCCATAGCTACAGGCTGCAGGTAAATGCTGCGCGGCTAGTAGACGCCATGCTTGGCCTCGAGTGAGGTTGTTCGTGGAGAGATAACTGGACTCCTGGAGACGATCTGACGATGATGTCGATGAAAATGGTTCTTGGCGGGGCTCTAATAAGGCATTACTCCTGAGGCGTAGTGATGAAGACGTCTGTCCCGGCACATTGTAGATACGGCGTACAAATGTATGAGGTAGTTGTAGAAGAGGAAAGGTTAGAGATGGATACGTAAGGATTCTTGGGTGACCCAGCGTGAGAAGAGAAAGAATTGAACTTTGAGGCAGCTGATGATGTTCCTCCTCTTCAGTCCACATCCCGAGAACATGGCCAGCTCTGGGTCAGTCCCTCTTCCATGATATGAGCCGTTCTGCCGCCAACAATGTGTTTTACGAGTGCCTCACTGCTCAGTGCCGCCGCCGTTGCTGGTGTGACGTGTTCAAGCCTCTGCGAGATACGCTGGAAACACCAGCGAGGAAGTGGCGAGCAAGCATGTATAAATGTCTTCTCTTTGCAAGGAGAGAATAAATCGCAGGCGCTGATGTTACAAAACTTGACAGAACTGAATATTTCTTCTCTATTAGCGCATGACGTTAACTTGCCGTAAAGCCCGTAGAATTTCCGTCTGAGCGTGAGCAATAAAACCCATGGCCTTTCAAGTCAAGATCACCGCCGCGGATTGTGATTGCGAAGAATAAATCGATGAGCCAGCTCCGACGTTTGTATCTCCAGAAAGGTCTAGTTTGGGTGTGGAGTGATCAGGAAGTATATACATCTTAATTTCAAGCCGATTAGTTCCAGGGTCCTGTGAGGCCGTCCGTCAACGAAGACGAGTAGCCAGATACGATCTTTGCCGGGCGTGGAACCAAGTAGTCGTGCCAGATATATTCAGGATCATCGAAATGTCGCATACAATCTAGATAAGTTGGTGATTGTAACTCCTAAGTCCTCACGATGCTTTCAATTCTTGGTTCGTGATTGGTAGAATCCATAACAAGTGTATTCCAGTATTCACATTTCCCAATCTTTCCCGTAGCTCATGACCCGTCGTTGTACCCCCAGGGCAATTTAGGGGCGATTATTTTGCATGGGCAGCGTTGCATACTCACGTGATGATCTTTTTTTGAAGTTTGGCGTTATTTAGCTTTCGTCCCACGCGATTTCATTCCAAACATTTGATATTCCTTCAAAAGGGTCGTCCGTATATTATGAAGATACTCCAAGCCAGGGCGGGTAGAGAGCCTAGAGGAAGTAAGTGACACAACATAAAAACTCTAATAAGCAAGCCATAATGATAGAAAATGAGCCAGTCCACCATATGAGCAACCCAAACAAGTTTTCACCCACATAGGCCAGCCAGAGGACTCCATAAGCAAGCCTTATAACCACACAAGCCAGTCACGCATGAGCAAGCCGAATAGCAGAGACAAGCAAAGCAAGCCACACTACCGCAACATAAGCAGGCCACACAGCCTACAAACAAGTCTATACATAAGCAAGCCAAAATACCACACAAGCAATGCAATGCAGATGCCACACGCAATGCCACAGAGAGAGCAGCTCCCGCCACATGATGATGCACAACCACAAGCAGACATATCTAAGCAAGCGATAACACGAAAACTTCCCGCACCCAGCACAGCACAAATCGAGTTAAATCACCAAAACTCTCTCCAGCGAGCCTGCGAGGCTCCAAGGTCAGAAAACTCCAGTGAAGACAAGCCAAAAAGGAAGTACCGGCGAGGAGAAGACCCATCACTGGCAGCCCAAGGACCAGACCAGACCAGGGCACAGCAAAGCAGACACCTCACGTCCACGCAGCCCAGTGAAATCCAAATCTACTCCTCACTCGCCTCACGTCTCGCATTCCATCTCCTTTTCCCCGCTCGAGTCTCAAAATGCGGCGCCACAGCAGAAACATTCTGCATGGTGCTCTCAATAGCAGCCATAGTTCTGTTCCGATACGTGTCCACTATATCCCATAATCGAAAGATAAAAATAAAATAAAAAACGTCAGAATAAAGGTTCTATTCAAACCATGTGACCGTTCACATGTATATGGATGGGAGCATCCGACAACGATTCAAAAAAAAAAGCAAAGGAAGGGAGGGGGAGGGGGGGGAGGAGAAAGGAAGTCAAAGAAAAGCAGGGGACCTCTCACATGCTCGCTGCAGAAATACCGGCCGCCCCGCAAACACACGGCTCTGTAACCAAGCCATCCGCCCAGCCAAGTCATTCAACTTAATCTCCCTCCCGCGACGACTTTTTCTCATCCTGTGGACTCCCAGAGCAGCTGCGCCGGGGTGGCAAGAAGAGCCGTCTCGGCCGCCCATACCCATGCTCATCGCCAAGTCAACTGCTTGGCTACTAGTGCTCCCGATACCGCCACCACGCCTACCCAACCCTCTCCCCTCGGTCTCCTCCGCATCCCTGCCCTCATCCGGTAAATCGTTCCCAAAGAAGCGTCTTCCCGTAGGACTAGGCGGCGGACTCTGCATCTCACGCGGGAAATAACTCCTCGGGAAAACACTCGCACTTCTGCGGAAACTATCTGGGATTTCATTCGTGTCTACTCCATCGAGAGTGACGCGTACGCGGAGCCGGGACCCCCGCACGGAGTCATCCACCAGAATAAACTTGCGTTTCTTTGCCTCGGGGAGGTTTGGGAATAAGCCCTCGGGGGTCTCAACTTCCGGGCGGTGGTGTTTTCGTCGGGGCACGGGAGCGGTGATGACGGTGGAGGCGACGGCCGTTGCGCTGCCTGTCCTAGGGGGGGCGACTAGGTGATGAGGAGGCGTTGGCCCGGATGGGCTGTTGCTGTTCTCGGGATAGGCTTGGCTGAGGTAGCCTGTGAAGACGTGCGTAGGTCTCACGTCGTCTGGTCCTCCTCCAGCTCCTCCAGCTCCTCCAGCTCCTGCACCTCCTCCGCCGGTGTGACGCGCATGGGAGGCGTGAGCTGCTGCTTCTGCGGTGGGTTGATGATGGTGTTGATGGTCTTGATATCCCATGCTGTGGCCTTTTGTGATAGAGCTTTCGTTAGCGGGGACGCGCTCAGACGCTGGCACGGAAACAAGAAAAACGATGAGCGATTATCTTTGGGTTAATGTTTAGAAAGTTGTGCAACAAGTGCGAGCACGCAAGAAAGTAAGACGCAAAATTGGACCAATAAAACATTGCACAGTAAAAGACTTCGTGCTCATCAACGTTTGTTTGTGTGTTGAGTGCTCATCTTGGTATAATCTCGGTACCGAGAAAAAGAGACGATGGAACGACTGCGCAGATGATAACGTGTTTATAAGCCATAATTCAGGCACAAATTGAGCTCGTCTAATCGAGAGTCGCATGAAAGACACAGCAAGCAATGCAGGGGATTCCAAGGCAGCGAGCGCACCTTATGCGACTTCCATGGTAATGTACATGTTGTGAGAGAGAAGGAAGGGGAGGGGGGGCAGCCGGGGGGGGGGGGGGGGGGGGGGGGGGGGGGGGGGGGGGGGGGGGGGGGGGGGGGGGGGGGGGGGGGTTCCCGGGGGGATTTTTTTTTGTGCTTTTCGTCTTCTTTCTTTTCGCTGCTTCATTTCTTTGTGTGACTTTTTTCCGTCCCCAGTGTTTGCAGAGCAAAACAAAATCCATGCACGAGGAGACAACTCTCCCTAACCCGTCCGTCCCTCCTAAATCAAACTCAGATCATGAGGCAACCTGGGCCAACAACAAGACTGTCGAAAACTTTTTTTTCTTGATTCCGACATTTGACAAATGATGTCCAAAAGTGGGAAGACGTGTAAGAAAAAGAAGAAGAGGCATAACCCCTCACATATGGTGATACAAAAAAATTGGCCACCAATTTTATAACCAACCAACCCGCCCCCTCCCCCATCCCCCTGAGCCCAAGGAGAAGAGCAAGGGCAAACGACCGTCAAAGAAAGACACCAGAGCGAGAAATAAAGAAACAATGGATAATAGAAATGGGGGAAAAATTGCCACCAGTGAAGGGCTAACGCTGTCCAAAGCGAAAATGGCACCGTCCAGGCATCCCGACTCATCTGCTGCATCGATCTGCTATCGTGGTACCAGTCCCTGAAAAGGCGTACCACCCCATACGTTCAAAAACGGGAACTTGCGCAAAACAAAGAAAAAGGACGAGCAGAAATGATATTTCACAAGGTACAGGAGGGCACTGAGACCAGGAAGCAGATCAACGCAGCAAGTGGTCGGGCAAGCCTGCACAGTGTACTTGAGGTGCTCCGAAAGCAAGGCAAACAAGCAGTGCAGAGACAGGCAAGACAGATAGGCAAGATGCAGACGACTTTTTCAAAAAAAAAAAAAAAAAGGATTTTACAACTGATGGTTATTAAACATACCGACTTCGTCTCCTCCGGTGGAAGCACTGCCATCATGAGCCCCGGCGTGGTGGTGCATAGGCTGCTGGCCCATGTTGCCCATGCCGGGCTTACCCATGGGCGGTGCCCCATGCATGGAAGTAGGAGCTGTGGGCATCCCTGATGAGCCGCTGGGTCCTGGCAAGTGTGAAGCGCCTGGATGCGGCGCGGGTGTTGTTGCCTGGACCTGTTTGCGGCTATTCATCTTGGCCATTCGGCGAACCCGTCGGCTTCGAAGACGAGGATCCTGATTGCTGTTCCGCCAGCTGTCGACCGCCCTCTGGATCAGGCCTCGCTTTCCACGCAGAGGTGGGTTCAATTGCGCCAGCGCCCAGCCCACGCGGTTACAGTCTGTCTCATACATCAGACGATTCCCGCGGTACTGGTCCTTAGGGCAGCAAGCCCGGGGATAGACGCAGTTGTCTTGCTTGAACTCGGGGGTCAAGTCGTCGATGCTGACCGACTCAACATCGCATCGGATGGTGTACTCCATCTTGACCCGGTCTCGGGAGTATTCAAAGGCAATCCACTGGACACCATTGCCATCCTGTCGCACAACGAGAGGTGTCGTGGCCGGGATCGGTCCCGGCGCAGCATTTGGGTTGACGCCGGGGGCCGCACCGCCGGGACTCTGCAGCGGAGGCGCGTTGGGTTGGTGTTGCTGGTTCTGGGTCATCGGAGATGTCTGCGCTGACTTTTGGAGATGGAGAGGGACTTGAGGCTCGATTTTGGGTCGGGGGCTGGCCGTCATGCCGGCTTGGGCATGTTGCGCCGCATGTTGCGCCATTTGATTTTGAGGTGCTGCGTGCGACATCATCATGTTCGGCTGCGAAGTCATCGATTGTTGCGGATGGTGAGGATGATGAGGAGCATAGGGAGAGGCCGTAGGATGATGCGCCATGGGTTGGTAGTGCGATTGAGGCTGGTAGTACATGGACTGCGGGATGTGCTGAGACGGCGGCTGGCCGTACAAGCCTCGATGCTGGTCATGTTGCGAGGGAGAGGCTACCGAAGCCGGAGAATTGGACTGCGGCGTGTGGTACGACATGGGAGGATAAGGAGGACGAGGCATTTGTGCAGCAGCCATCATGTCTGGAGTATCTGAGAAAAGCGACAGCGAACGACCATTTCGTTAGCTTTCTTGCAGATGAAGGTGCGCCGAATGACTACGACAGAAAGAGATGATGGGAAGTTGCGAGACAGAGCATCGGCTACCAGTGAAGTCTGTTTTGTGCAGAAACGGAGCAGAATGGTGTGGAAACGTACCTGAGGATGTGTAGCCGCTATTGGCCCCGGGAGTGCTGTAGGGACTAGGATGGCTGTAGTAACCAATATTGTCTTGAGCACTTCCGGCCTGGTTGCTATGTTGTTGATATGCGTGCGGGAGGGGATGCGTAGAGGGATATGTGCTCTGAGGATGTTGCGGCGGCGGAGGCAGGCCGTGATGCTGCTGCTGATGTTGTTGTTGTTGCTGTTGCTGTTGATGCTGCTGTTGATGTTGCTGTTGTTGTTGTTGTTGTTGCTGCTGGTGGGCCTGATGCTGCTGGTGGGCTGCCTGGTGATGCTGCTGGTGCACAATGCTCGATGGCCGTGACTGCAGGTGCTGCGGTTGCTGGGAAGGAGGCGGACCCTGTTGCTGGTGGTGGGGATGATGCTGCTGCATAGAGGCAACGCGCATCAGTAAGACATGGACATAAAAGAAGGGTGCTTGAACAAATAAAGGAAACAATGTGAGGTAGGACCGCGTTGGTGTTTTATTCCCCCCCTGGCCCGGCTGTCAAGGTCTGGGGGGAAGCTATGGTGGGGTGGACCGGCCCCTGGCTGAGGACTGGGATAGCACGGGTGAGGCGCGCCAGACCCAGTATGACCAGGATGTAGAAGTAACCCTGTGCTGCTCGCGCTTGCGTACGGCAAAGAGTTGGCAGAAGCCACAGGCCAGACTCCCCGGCTAATCAGTTACCACCACCACCGAGACTTGGACGTTTGGAGCCTTTTGGCGAGCCTCGGACAAGCCCATCACGGCCATCAATCTGTCTTGTAGACAATGACGGTGAAAGTTCCCCGCAGCACGGCGAAGAAGCCCGTCGAGGTACATACCGACTGGGGCACCTTTCAACCGGTCCGTCCAACCAACAGGTCCGACCGCGGGCCAACAGGACCAATTAGGCCAAACCGGCCAAGTGAAAAAAAGCAAAGACAACTGCAAGCCGAGGGAATAACAGATTCAGACGACGAGTGAGTGAAGTGAGTGAGTGGTGATGGTGGGCAAGAGGACCAACGTAGGAGCAGAGTAGGAGCAGCGTAGGAGCAGCGTAGGATTGGGGGTGGGTATGGAAATGGGCTGACCATGTATACCATTGTGTTGCGAGGAAACCCGCCAATTTCTTGAGCAGCCTCTCGCCAAAGCTTTCTGCTCAGACGGCCTGCAGATGGCGGAGGGACCGACTGGCTGAACTGAACGACTTGCAATACTGCGGGCATGCATTGGCCAAATGCCGACAGAAGGAAGGGCAGAGAAGGGCAGGGAAGGGCAAGATATAGTTCCTCGAAACGAAGGTGCCAGACGCGTTCGTCCGTGGACGTGTCTGTTTCAATCGGACCAAATCAAGCAACAGGACCAAAGAGCTGCACTGCAGTTCGAGTTCGACGGCGAAGATTGAAGACGGCGAGCGCGAAAGAGATTGGCGGCCATGAGCCTTTTGCTTCGACTCTGAGCAGCCACCACTCTTGGCCCCGGGGGGAGTGAGTCGAGAGAGAAAAAGGGTGGGCGTGCGAAGAGGGAGCACTGGGAGGGTGGCTTGAGAAGAACACAGGCTGGGGATGACTGGGGATGGCCAGCGCATGGAAGAAACGTGACAGGGGGTGGCAGCTTTTGATTGCTCAGCCAATCAGCCGCGCAGCCGAGAGGTCAGGGGGCGCTGTCCTTGGGACAAGCTGCCCAATGAGGCATTCCTCAGCTTTCACAACCGAGCTAGGAGCGGGCGAGGACTCGGCCAGGCTGCCCAGAACTTCCCATGACTGCCCATGACTATCTCGCTCTGGCTGCGGTGGCGCTCTCCTTTCTCGTGCTGCTTCATGCTCGCTGAGCCCTTGACGCTACGTCGCGGTCCTGAGCCATGAGCGAGCGGTGTGGGCTGTAAGTACCAGCGCGGAGGCTGCCAGGCTACCCAGTACCAGATCGGGGAGAATAGCCTAGCTGATGAGTGATCAGGGTGGTCAAGGGATGAGCAAGGTAGGTCCTGTCCACCCGGGGAAAGGAGGATGTGGACGAAGCCGCTCCCTCGCATCCCAGCACAGCCATGCTCCTCTGCCGCCCCTTGTTCGAGGAGAAGGGCCAAAATGTGCCACGCACCAACTGCCTCAGAGCTACTGGCCACTCGTCCCCCGGTTGAATGTCAAGGTTGTTGTCGGCTGCAGCCAGGACCTAGCTGGGGGCGGCTGCGCGTGCGCGCCCGTCGGTCGGCTCCAGCAGCAGCTTGCAACATTCCATCGTGCCTGGGTGCAGTTGTGCGCTCCTCCCGAGCAAGTGTCAAGGCCTTCCCTCACCCTCTGTGCACAACATGGTTCCGATATCCGGGTCGCCGCGACGTCCATGTTCACCGCCCATGGTGTTTGACTCTGTGGGCTCACCGAGCGTCACTAGACGTCACTGGGCATCATTGGACATGACTGGACACAGCAACTCGCTGGCCAGCGTCGTTGGCTGCAACGGCCTCTAGTCGCATCTGTCCCTGCGCTAGGCCAACGTTGGCAACGCCTTGCAACGCCAAAATCAACTTGACGAAACGGCAGACGGCGCAGGATACATAATCATCCCAACGCAATCGCGTCGGCGGCCCACTCGGGACGCCATCACCCCCCCGTCGCGGCCACCGCTCTTATGAAGAGCTCCACTCGGTATAAACGGTGGTGTGCCATTGGCTGTGGCGGGGTCTGTCTGGTTTGCCTGGGTGCATGAGGCATTGGGCAACAGATGGCAATCTCCACCACCTTGTTTGTGGTCAATGTCCAAATAAGCGGCGCACCAATGCCACGGCCCTCTTCTGGGACTGCATCTGTCAAGTTGCTGATCCACGCTGACGAGGCTGACTGCCGGCGCGCATTTCGCGCGCATACCAGCTGCCTACCAGCTGCCTACCAAGCTTTTGGTCCAAGGTGCCTCTTGTTTCTTTATGCATCATAGCAGATAGCCAACCGCGCATATGCATGCGGCCAAGTGGGAAGGGGGGACGCGAAAAAAAGAGGCGAGCCCATAGGAGAAAAGCCCAGTGGGAAAAGTCGCAGGGGTGCAGGGTCAATGTCGCGGCAGTGGCTGCGAGGAAGCGTCTTCCCGACGAGAGCCCCGATGAGGCTCGATGAGGCTCGATGAGGGCGCCGACGAGAGCGCCGCCGAGAGCGCTGCCGACGAGAAATCGATCGGCTGTGCTTTTGCGACTTGACGGGGCTGATGGCACGAGAGGCGGATGTCCTGCACAAAGCGTTCGGGTTGTCTTGCACAACACATGTAGCATTGCACACACAACGCGCGCAGTCGACCCACCCCTCCCTTGTCCGAGGCGTCCACCACCCAAGTCAGTCGTGAAACAGGAGAGGGTCCTGTCGAATCCACAACGGGGTCCGGAGCTGGTCAAGCTTGCGACGGGGCCCCTTGTTGCTTCGAGCATTTCCCAGACCCATCAAATAGGTACATGTGTATGTACAGGAATCTGAGTCTCTGAACCGGCCTTGCCGCCTGTTTGCTCAACACCGCTCGCTCATCACTTGGTTCGCGGCATGGCATGACTGCATGTTATTGGCTGGATTTCTCGTCGCGTTCCCGTGTCGGTGTGCGAAGCCGGAATTTGTTCCGCAAAAGTTGCGCAAAAACGATGGTGCTCACCAAGATCTCGAGGTGGAAGGTGTGGGTAATCAAGCGCGAGGCGTATGATGTGAGACATAAGAATTGCTTAACTTACAGCATCGGAGACTGCTTCTTCTTTGAAGTGACCGCGTACCTGCGGGTGTGAGGCCATTGTGACTGTCATAGATGCGAGATCGAGGCGGATGTGACTTCTAGACGACGGAAAATTAGCTTGATTCATGCATTCCACCATCACTGCGGCAGACTCTGTGAAGTCGGAAGCCAGCAACTGTCAAGGAAAAAACGAACGTAAATTACTTCCGAAATCGGCGATGGATGGTGGCACAGATGCAGATGCTCAAGACGCGGAGGTCTAGATCAATAGTTTGACCCGACGTGATATCCAATAATTTTGGTAAATGTGGCGATAGATGGTGCGATAAATGTTTCTGGTCCAATGTTAGTTCAAAATTCCAGGTGAAGAGAAAGGTAGCTAGAGAGCGATAGGATATCGAAATTTGATAGCACATATCCAATCTCTCCTCTCTTGCCCAGCCGAGAGAAGATAGTTCTATGGACAGTACTTTCACAGCCTAGCCTAGCTAAGACCAGTTGAACTTGGCACCCAACTTTTGCGAGAACGCACCTTTTGTAGTTTTGACTCGCCGATAGAATGAGGTACCAAAAATTTAGATTAATAAGAAGGTGTCTGCCTGCTTGGTGTCCTGTCAACAAGTGTCAGTGGAGACGCCTTGTCTGTTGAACTGGGAAGCCGACTCATAAAGCTGCCGGAAGACATATTGACATATATAAGCCGTCGTGAGAAGAGCATGAATGGATGGGCACAAGGGGAAACAGCATAGTTGTCCCGAACGCCCAATGTCTGCAGCAACTCCCAACATGATGCTGACATGAGCCACATGCTCTTGGAGTTCATGACCGCTGGTTTGGTGTAGAGAAAGACAGATAGGTAGATACATACCTGCGTAGGGCTTGGCAAGAATAACCTTCCGATCGGTCCGGGGGGTAAGGTTAGATGCGACGTCAATACATAAATGCGAACGGTTCGTTGTGCTGTATGAAAGAACGTTAGCATGAACGCATGGATAGGCAGACAGCGTCCAAAGCCAGAGAAAAGACGGCCAGGGATGGGCGCAGCACCCATGCGCTTAAATGTGGTAAGCCTGTACAAAACACGGGAGGGCATGGAGGTGTGTGGAAAAGCGATGGGATGAGGCTCGAACAATGTCTCTCCGAGATGGCACCAGATCAACAGCTCGCAGTCAAGTGCGCGGCAACTGCAAGACAAAGCAGCATGCACAACGGCAGACTTTGGGGGGGCAGGGTAGGATACAGAGAGTTGGTGTTGCATCTCATCCCATAGCTGCTGCTATTCTGGTGCATCCAGTGGCATTGCAGCATTTGACAGGACCGGGGCAACAGGGACGGGACATCTCGTAAGAAACATGAACAAGAGAAGAAAAGCTTCATCTCACCTGATGGGCTTCAGGAACCGAAACTGCCGATTCCTCAGTCGTGATTGTGAAATGGTTGATGTCGAATTGAGCTCGTCCGGTTTTCTTGCTCAGTTCCAGAGTGGATCCGTCGACTGTGAGTTGATGTCAGCAGCTAGGGTCAGCAATGGACCCTGGTCTGGGACAAAGAAGCGCGGCAAGCCCTGCAGGCTGCATGCAGCACGACGAAAGAGCACAATACGCCCGTACCTGAACGAACGCGCGACACGTCTGCAGACAAGACGATGCGTCGAGTCGATGATGATCGCGCAACTTGTGGCAGAGCAGCGTGTCGAGCGTGGCTATCAAAACGATGCCAAGGTTCGTCGGTCGCGTTTAGCCTTGAAGAGTGAGGCTGTTCCTGGTGGGCAGCTAAGTGGGGAGCCGGAAGCACAAACGGTCGCCGGCGTAGAAACCGTTGTCGTACGCAGGTTGATGCGGTCGAGGAGCAAAAGACCAAAAATATTATCGAGAGATGCCGCTGTGGAGGCTAATCTGTCGCGGCAGTCGTGTTGCCTGCAGCTGGTGCAACGAGGCTAAGAATAATATGATGACACTATCGATCAGGCGAGGCGTCGGAAATGGAAGCAATGCGATTGCGATCAGGTGAGAAGAAAACGCGAGTGTCCGGGAAAACAATATGCAGCCGATGCTGATCTCAGGTGTTGAACGGCTTGGCTGACGGAGGGTTCTGTGTCGAGCAAAAATAGGAGCGGTTCGCAGGTAATGTCGAGAGGCTCACAGGAGCAAATCGCAGCACTCGTCAAGCTCACGAGATGAAGGTCCAAGAAGCCGCAATTCACACAGACGACAATCTGAATGTGAAGATTGGAAAAGTGGAAAAGAAATAAAAGATGGTGGTGTACAAGATAGAGCGTGCCTGGACTTGTGGAAAATTGAGCAGGGATGGGCCAGCCTTGAGAAGGGGTGTCCTAGTCTCGTCCTGACTCCTGGGCGGAAGGCAGCCCTCGGGTAGACAGGGGTTCTGAAATTCACAAAACCTGGCACCCAGTGATTTTCTGCCGACTGGCTGCGACTAACTTGGCTGGGAAGGGGACGACAGGGACTATGTACTCCGTACAGTCTACATGACAAGGGACTCGAGTTATCAACAGACGCGACATGACGGGGGCTGCTGGGCCGCCAGCATTTGAAAGCTTGAAGGATGTTGTGAAGCACTCGACGGGGCGCGCCTCCGATGCACAGGCCCGGCTGTTCTATCGCTGACTGCTGGAGCCTGCTGGGATTTCGCGGACAGGGGGCGTGTATTTACTCGGGTACGCCCACCCCCCCTCCGAATACGAGTAGCAATGATGGGGAGTAGGTAATAGATACATAGGTACTCCGTACTCCGTATGATTCACGTCTTTTGGTACCAGAAGCCGCACATGTCTCCAACGGTCAACCTAAGAGTCACAGTCACAGTCGCAGTCACAGTCGAAGTCCAGTTGCAGTCACATTACGCGGTGCGCGCGAGGCCGTGGCTCTGTTTGGGATAAGGACCCTTTCGACTCTCGAGGCACGGCGCTCTCACGTTTGCCTCGATAGCGACCGAGGCCGGAGGCCCATGGCCGCATTCCCGGCCATCCCAGCAGAGCATCGGCTCGCATGAATGCGAGACAAGGAGTGACTTCTGCGCAGCCGGCTTGTCGTGGCCAAACTCGCAGAGAAACGAAACAAGTGCCAGATGAAAGACGGGTTTTCCATCAACGGCGGGAGTCCAGCAGGGGGTCCCCATGGCAAATCTGCGCAACGGGGTTGAAGGCGTTCTGGTTTGGTCTGATGGAAAGAAAAAAAGACCTTCTGGTCGCGGCTAAACTATACCGGGTCCCATTCCCATTCCCATTGAAGAACCATGATTGCGCATGGAGCCCGACCGACTCGTGGCGGTGGGCTAGGTACATAATGGAGTATATACATAGGTACATATGTGCTGGGTACTCCATACGGAGTACTCCGTATGTACGCGAGACAAGTCAAGTTCGCGCCGTTATACGGCGTGGGTGGCGTGTGGTGCGGGCAGCGGCCAGTAGTTATCTTCGGCACTCCAGAGTCCAGACTTCGCCAACGGCGGCCAAATGCTACAGGCTACAGGCTACAGGCTACAGGCTACAGGCTACAGGCTGGGCTGTGGCAATGAATACGGGACAACTTGGCTTCGCCGGTTGCACGAGAATGTAACGCCCGCCGCCGCTGACGAGCTCTCACACCAATTCAATCTTACACGGCATCTCTCCTGGTTCCCCGACTTCCGGTGTGCCTGCACGTGCATGTCCCACACAAGTTACAACAAAAAAAGCATGCCATGTGCAACGACAGCGCCAAATGGCATTGTCTGCGCCAGAACGGCAATCTAACGTCCCCGACAATGCGTACGGTGCTATGTGCAGTCTGCAGAGGGAATGCTCCGTCATTGGATCTTTGCAGTACGAGACAAAGTCGAGTTATACAGAAATTATAGATATGGCCGCGCATTTGCGCTTCGCCTTTTTCCAGCTCGTAAAAGAAAAAAGTAAAACCCGTGAAGAAGGCATGGGCAATATGGCCGTTCACGTATGTCATGTACAGTATGAGAAACAGGAGATTGCAGGGCCAGACCCGCCTTCCTTTGGGTTCGTCTGTCATTTGTTTTCCTCAATTCTGTGTTTTTTTGCTTCAGAGTCATTTTGCTGCGTTCCCAACTTTCCCAAAGCCTGAGAAGAACAAGCGCGTGCCTTCCCACACTTCCTACGGAGTATTCAGGCACCAAGTGGCGGCCAATCACATTTCCGCGTATGACGGATTTTTTTGTCTCACCTTTCTGCCCTTAAAGATGATGTTGTGACTTGTCTTGTATCAGACTCGGCCAAAGTCCTCGTCGTGATGTGAAAGCAAATATATACTGGCGCATACGTGTCTGCGCGTCTACATTCTAGAACGTGATGTACTCCATGTGGCTCCTTTGAGGCCCTGTGATCAATCTCAAGAAGGCCCTCGACAACGTCACATACTCTGGACTCTGGAGTCTGTATGTACATAGGTACATACATACATACAATCGACACGCCGTGCATGCCACCTGCACGTGGAGTCAGTGGGGGCTGCGTTTGGCCCTTGGAAACGTTACCATGGAGTCAGGGACCGGAGGCGCCGGTGAACAATGCGACGCTGCGAAGGGGAACATGAGCCACATGACGTCGTTGCTTGCGAGTACATGACTGACTTGGACGTTTTCTGCTTGTGGAGGAAAAGAACCCCGAAGCCGCAAAGAGTCATAGCATTTCGCGGGCTCGCTGCGGGGTCCATAGGGTAGAGCGAGGTGTGCCGCTGCTCCGATTCTCGTGCCATTCAGTGTCGCTGTGCTTTTTGACCCGTCGCAAAGTCGGTCCCATGGCCGCGGCTGGTAGCGCAGCAAGGAGCGGGTTGCATCGTTGCATCTGAGAATGGCTGCGCCGCGCGCGAATGCATCGACATGGCCACATGGCTCTGCGGTGCATCGTCAAACCGACTTTGACGCAAGGCAGGTTGAGGGTCGGCCCGTGTGTAGGGCTGACGAACTAGCAAGCATTGTAATTTGTACTTGTGCATTGAAGACATTCCAACGCTCCTTGTTCGACGCAGAATCCTGGAGCCCAGGATGCCTTGCGGGCTGGTGGCCTGCTGGCCTGCATTGGGGAGGGGGAAAGGGGTTGATGTGCCATTCTCCCGCTCTTCCAGAATGTTTTCAAGTTGCACCTTGATGCGGAGAACACCTGGCCACCCGACCAGGGGGTAGCATTGAGCAGGAACACCCATGGGCCTTGTCGCTGGCGGCAGCAGGCATTCTCTGAGGGTGAGGGGTCGTGGGTCGTGGGCCGTGGGCCGTGGGCCGCTACGAACGCCTTTTCAAGTTCAATCAACAACACCATCTGAAGCCATGCCGCGATACATACGATATGTTGGTGTCCTGTCAATGGTCATTCTAGGTATTCAATTCCATTCCTTATCTTAACTTCATGCTCTCCTTAATTCTTCTATTGATTTGTTCTTCCTTTTTCTGTCGTGACGTATCTCTCCTTCATATTTCTCACGACAAATCACCTTCGTACGTTGCCCCGACGTGGGACTCTTGGCCTTTTTGCTCTTCATCGTTGATGGACTTTGCGCGCCGACAGTATGATAAGGGGTAGGGCGGTACCTATGGGGGCTTGATTGATGACCCACGTCCAGGTTCCAGACAAATTGCCAACTGGAGATTAAATAATTATGAAATTTCGTACTCCGTGTATGTAAACATTCCGTTGCGCTGTGTCGCATGGCATCACATGGCATCGCATTGCAATGGATTCTTCCAGCCGTGTACGAAATGAGTTGGTTAAAATGAGACAAAAAAGATGTGGCTGATTTTGACGATTGGTTTCAGAGTGGAGAACAAAGTCAACCTGTTCCTGTATGTATGTAGTCGAATGACACAGCCTACTGAAGCCGATCCTCGCACAGGTAGGTATCTACATAATCAAACCGTTTGTTCTGTTCATTGTTGGCTTTGCCATCATTTTGGCGGAGCATTATCGCTAACATAGGTACATAGGTACTTCGTACGTACGAAGTGCATGCGTAAGTTCGTGATGGTTGGCTGTGTTGGCAAGCTGCACTGAAAAAAGTCCATATGTGTATACCAGCTGAGGTACATGCTAAAGTCCCGACTACGGAGCAAAGTACTGACTAGACCAATGATCAAAGTATGTACAGAGTACTCCGTACTGAGTAAGGTGCTGGCTAAAGTAGGTACATATACGTAAGTTCTCCGTACTGACAGAAGTGCCGGCCGTAAGAGCATGTAACTATGTACCTACAGAGTACAGGCAACAGCACCTCAAGAGTGGATTCTTCATATTCCTGGGCAATTTACGGAGCACACCCCCCTCGGCTGAGATGACAGGAGAGTCTCGAGTCAATTTCTTCAATTTCCCTGCCACTTCTGGGTAAATTGGACATGGAAAGCCGCTCCAATCCAACTCACCAGCTTCCTGAGCGCGATCTCGATAGCGTGGCAGAGTCGCGTCGACAAGATTGAGCATCGCGACGCCCATGCGGGTGACGGGTCACGACTTCACGGGTGTAGGCGCGGGTGCGCGTAGCCGGAATAAAAACCAAGAGATTGGTTGCGACGAACGAACGCAAAAAAGGCCCCGACCTCAAGGCTCGTCAAGAAGCCCATTCTCATCTCATAATAATATGAGACTTGGTAGCCCGAGAGTTCTAGGCCGCGGGTACAATTTGTGAATCGTGATTACGGAGTCATGATTGCATGTTAAATTCCAAGTCCACACACACACGCGCGCGCACACAAGCCTAAAATAGATGGAGGAGCCGCGCCTGGTCAGGTGTTCTCCCAAAAAGAGCCAGTCTAGGTATAGTGAATGGGTTTAATGCCTCACATGTGACGATGATGACATGTGTGTGCATAGGATTGGCGCGATGAAACTCAACGAGAAAACCGTTTGTTTCGGTCAGGCTGACTGAAAGGCGTCTGGCGTCTGTCTTGTCCGCTTGGTAAGATGATCATTGGGAATTGAAAGATGTGGCACTCGTGCAATCGGGCAACACTTTTAGTGCACTCACCTACGGAGTACGGAGTACTTCGTATGTACATACCTACGTTACGTCCAGAAGGGACTACACGGGCTGTTAGGCGCGAGGGACGGTAGTTTGATAGTTTGATATGTAGTTGTATGTAGTTTGCTTGACGCTGGCAGTGGGGCGCAGCGCACCCCTCCGCAGAGCCTCCCTTGGGGCGAGTAGTTAGGCGGTCTAAGGCTAGGTGCACTACATACAACACCTATCTATGTACTCTGTACATAGTACTAATCAAGAGAAACAAGAGAAAATGAGCCGCTGCTGTCGCCGGTTACAGCAGCGTTGTCTAGTGTCATGGCCCGTAGCGGGCAATAGTTAATAGTTGTCAGATCTCCTGCTGGGGGAGAGTGTCGCAGAAGGCGATGAAGCGCGTCTTTGGAGTCAGGACCGAGACTCTCGGTCGAAAGACAGAGCCACAAAATTTCAAACGAAAACAAGAACGAAGAAGAAAGAGCAGGACAGCAACCACAAAAACGCCCACCATCACCAACCCATCAAAACCCGGGAAGCCCAACTTCCCCTATCCCCTGGGGCAAATGTCCGTGAAACCCCGAGTCGCTTCCAAAAACCTGTGGAACGCTGATGGCGTCTCTAATAGCCACGACAGGTATTTCGCGTGTTCAGGCCAGTCCTTGAAGGACTTCTTGGCCGTACGACAGTAAACCAAATGTTCGGATGACTTGTAGTGACCACAAGAGCAATTGACTATTGAGCACCGCGTCCTCGTGCTTTGATGTCCTGTGATACCAGGCAAAATCCCCGTGTCCAGTCTTAGCCGCCAGGGGCGCGAGGGACGGGGGAGTCTGTGATGGAGACGGACGAGGCTGACACAGAGCCTAGAGGGGGATACAGTGCTTTTGCTGGAAACAAAGTGACAACTTCTGTAGCCCAGTCTGCCCAGAAAGCTTCTCAGCGGGATGATCTGCGGCGTAGAGAAAAGAAAGACAAGGAGGCTGTATGTAATCAAAACGGCATACGCAACCCGCAGCCACTCAGTACTTGGCCGGATGCTGCTCTGACTCTCTGACCGAAGGTGACGAGAGTTTGGGTGTGTACGTTTGTAAGGGTGACTATGTATAGCTACGCGGTGTACATGTTTATATGTGTGCATTGAATTGTACATGTACATATACGTGTGCACTGCTTAGTCTGCACATAAACATGCCGGAGAAGCGCCTCTTCCTGCAGTTTGCTACTGGGGCTTGAATAGCATGACACCACAAAAGAAAAGAAGAACATGAATGATAAGAAAGTACATATGTACAATACTCCGTAAACACCCAGAAGAGGGGTTAAGGGAAAAGTGCACTAAGCCTATTCAAAGCCTTATTTTCACTCCTCTTCAAGTATTCTTCTCACAGCGTCGTTGATGTGCCTATACCCATTTCTTTATCGACTTCTCCGTGCTTTGTCGCAGGTTCTGATTACTTAGTGAGTGACGCGCCACGCGCGTGGGAGACGTAGATTGCGGAATTAATGCGCAATAAGAGGCAACGAGTCTGTTTTCTACTCCATACACTCGTTTTCTAAACTTCTAGACCTTTCTTTGCTTTTTCTTCCCCCACAGCTGGGCCCCATCCACTGACAGGATGATGATACATGAGCCCGTCCGGCATGGAACCATGGAGAACGAAAGGAAGGAAAACGCAGCCACTCTGATATACCTAGGCTGCCGTTGTCGTGCAACAAATGATGGCATCCAGGAAGTTAGTATCGCGCAAGTACTCCGTAATTGGCCCAGCTTTGCGCGTGGGAACTTGAAGCAACTCGGCTCACTATTGCATACCTACATACATACCTATCATGTACGGAGTATGGACAGAGTCACCTCCCAAAAGCGCCACCCCCTTGCATATGTCGACGCGATTTTGTTTGATCACCGTGGGGGCGGTTTCGCAAAAGACATATGTATTGTACATATAAAATAAAAGCAGAAGACTCTATGTAAAGAGAGACAAAATACATAATTGGCTGTTGTCGCCGTCGTCGCTTACGGAGTAGTTACAGCGGAAGGCAACGGCGGGGGGTGCGAAATGCACAGTGGACTTTGCTGCTATGTAGTTGTAGTTGTACTTTGTCCCAATTGTGATTGGGGGGTATTTTTTTGGATCAATTTGTGGTGCACTCTGCAGATGCTGCATGCATGTGCATTGCATCGCAGCCTGCAGCTACAACTATGTTGTACTATGTACTCCGTATACTCTTGTACTCCGTATACTCTTGTACTCCGTATACTCTTGTACTCCGTATACTCTTGTACTCCGTATACTCTTGTACTCCGTATACTCTTGTACTCCGTACTCCGTATGCACTGCCCTTTCTTTTGCCGTCCCGTCCAGTATCTTCGTACCATGGGTCGGTGACGGGTCTTGAATCGGGCAAAACATCGTTCCTGCTGTGTATTTACATGATCTGGCGAGTGATCTGCGTACAATCAGGATGAGTAGGGCGCAGATAAAAGATGAGATGTGGAATAATGCAGAAGAAACAGCAGATAGGTATGGGCTCAAAGGCACGTTGCCGATCTTGTGTACTGAGTATGCAGGAAGGACTTCTCCAGACAGATCTTCGGATTTCTGTTTATGTCCATGACAGAGCCAAAAAAGCCCACCCATCCACCCACCGGACCTGACCCCCTGTTCAGGACTGGAATGCCGCGTGCGACGAGAAATGACTCCATTTAGGCTGTTCTCGGTCACATATCGTGCATACCGGTATGTAATGTACCTATGTACTCCGTAGGTATGTACGGAATATTCGTATGTATACACATTGAATGGGAGGGGGTCCATGCGGAGGGTTGAGAATCGCGGGAAACACAGAAAACACATAACCACGTTACAGAGTACAACACAATCATGGAGAGCAATGTGTAGAGTACTCTTAACCGTCAATGGGATACACAAGAGATATAAATGTGAAAAGTGACCACTTCCCCCAGCATGACCATCCCAATAATCCAAAAAAGTAGGTACCCCCTCCCCCAGAATTCCAAGAGCAGCAGACAGTACCTACTGAAGAAAGCGGAGCCATGATGAATGCCAAGCACATGTGCCAAACGTGCCAGAAACCCTCACTTGTTTTATGCATGGAAAAGGGGTGCGCGAGGCGGGCGCCAAGCCTCGTTCGAGACCAGCTTTTCCCGAGTCGTGATGTATAGGTACTCTGAGAGCAAACAATGTTATCTTGGAATATCAGACCAAGTATTAGACAAAAGCAACGAAAAAATGTTACCTAGGTACTCTGTATTACATGATGAACACCACGAACGAAAATAAGTTAAAGTGGCATCGGCGAAAAGAGCCTCATTTTCATACAGATTACAAGCGCGATGGCTGCCGTCGCGTCTTCTAGCTGGCGTCTCGTTTGCGTTGTCCGACTTGTTTTTTGTCTCTTCCCTTCAACTAGGAGGGGGGTCATCTGTGCTTCACGTTTGAGGATCTTCCCCTCGCCCTGCTAGGCAGGTCTCGTGAGTTAGTCGCCAAAGTGAACTCACCTAAGGTTTGTCGCTTTTGAGCTGCGCGAAGTTATAATGGGCTGTTTGGCTGTGTAGGTATCTGTTCTTTTTGTTTGTGTCGCGTCATCTGCATGGCCAAAATAAGAGGTAGTTGCCGAAACAGAGTTTGAAGAGGGCAATACGTTGGATGAGGCTTGTCTCTGTTTCTATCTATGCATGCCCCTGCGTCATGCAGAAGTTTCCGTGCGTGCAGGAAGATAGTCAACAGAGAGACAACAAGCTTGGCCGTATGGTGGAAAGCTGCGGACCGCGGTTGGTCTTTCTTCATCTAGGGTATGTAGTAGTGTCTCATGGCGTGGACCATTCTCATTTAGTCGCCTTAATTTGTTCAAGATTCTGGGTACATACATACTTTCTTATCTCTCTCTTGAAACTTTACAGCTCAGACTCCATCTCAATCAACGTCTTGTACCTACCAGGAGCGGAAAAGTAGCTCAGTCCGCGGAGCATGGCCCACAAACTGAGCTCGGCGATTGCAATATCCCCCTCACGAAAATGAGTCATCAACAATACTTTGCACCCGAAATCCCAACATACTTACTCCGTATGGCGTCGATCCATCTCACATGGCTATGTTGGACGTTCGAAAGACTTGGCAAGAGAGATCTGATGAGATATTGCTCTTGGAAAGCCATTCCACGGCCGTGGAAATGCGTGTGTGTGTGTGTGTGTGTGTGTTGTTGTTGTTGAGTATTTTACGCCCCTGCGTCCCAGTTTTGGGCATCATAGGGCGTGCAGGGCTAATCCCGGGTTCTTCTAAATACAAGCCAGTTTCCCCAAAGAATATCCTACATCTCA